>PVJS01030943.1:0-12033 GCA_004027185.1 Glis glis | reverse complement strand
GTTTAGCTCAGAAGTAGAATGCCCCTGGGGGCTCCATCCCCAGTAACACACCACACACACACACACACACTTTGTAATATCTTGGATACAAGCCTTGACTAGAGATGTGGTTTACAAATATTTTCTCCTAGGATTTGGCTTGTCTTTTCGTTTTTTTCAGCAATATTTTTTTTTCCAGAGCAAAACTTTTTTTTTGTGGTACTGGAGATTGAATCCAGGGGTGTTCTACCACCAGCCCTTTTTATTAGGGTCTCACTAAGTGACCATGCGCTGACCTCGAACCTGCAGTCCTCCTGTCTCAGCTTCTTAAGTATTGGGATTACAGGCGTGCACTCCCGCATCCAGTGACAAAAACCTTATAAATGTAATGAAGTCCAATTTAGTAATTTTTTTCTTTTATGGATTGTGCTTTCTGTCTAAATTGCCATTGCCAATCCCAAAGTTACTTGGAATTACCCTTATGCTATTTTCTAGACATTTTATAATATAGCATTTTACATTTAGGTCTAGAATTCATTTTGAGTTGTATGTGTGTACACACACATGTTACTGAGGGGTTGAACCCAGGGGCGTTCTACTCCTGAGCTACATCTCCAGCCCTATTTTAATTTTTATTTTGAAACAGGGTCTCACTAAGTTGCTGAGGCTGGCTTTGAAACTGCAATCCTCCCATTTCAGCCTTCCAAGTACTGAGATTACATCATGTACCACCATGCCTGGTGACTTTGAGCTAGTTTTCTGTGAGAGGTATAATAAGGTCAGAGTCTAAATTTGTCTTTTTTTTTCTTTTTCTCATGTGGATGTCCCATAGTTCTAGTACCACTTGTTGAAAAATCTATTGTTTTTCCATTGCGTTGCCTTCAGTTCAGAGACAGGTGGCTATAGTTGTATGGGTCTACTTCTGGGCTCTCTAATCTGTCCCACTATCTGTTTGTCACCCCTCTGAATTTGTTCTTCTTCTTCTGTATTAGCTAGTTCTGTCTTTGTTTTTCCTTATAAACTTTATAATCAGTTAGTTGATATCCATGAAGTAAGTTGCTGGGGTTTTTATTTGGATTGCACTGAATCTATAGATCAATTGGGGGAAGAACTGACATCTAAATAATATTGAACTTTCCTATCCATGAATGTGAAGTATCTCTCCATTTATTTATATTTCCTGTAATTTCTTTCATCAGAGCTTTATAGTTTTCTTCATATAGTTCTTAGACATATTTTGTTGGATTTATTCCTAAGTATTTCATTATTATTATTATTATTATTATTATTATTATTATGTGCCAATGTAAGTGATGTTGTGTATTTGACTCAAATTCCAATTGCCCACTATTGTGTATAGGAAAAAGATTGACTTTTATATATATTAACTTTATATCCTGGCACCTTGCTATAAAGGCTTATTTGTTTCAGGAGTCTTTCTGGGTTTGGTCAGTTCTTTGGAATTCTCTTTGTTGCCTTTGTTGTTGCTTCTTTTTTTTTTTCTTCCACTCTTTTCTGTCTTCATTGGTTTTACTTGAGCATTCTACATTATTCCATTTTCTCTCTTAGCACATCAATTATACTGTAAAACAATTGTAGTGGTTGCCCTAGAGTTTGCAATATACATGTGTGACAAATGCAGGTCCATTTTTAAATAGTATGCTGCACCACTGGTAGTGCAAGTACCTTATAATAGCTTCCCTCGTTCTTCCCTTCCCTCCATTTCAACATTACTGCCACTCATTTCACTTTTCCATAAGCTAGAATCCAGAATACATTTTTACTATTATTGTGCTGAACAGACCAGTGTTAGAACAATTAAGAAAAATAAAATGTTTTATTTTCCCTTCATTTATTTCTTCTATAATGTTGTTTTTCATTTCCTTATGTAGTTTTGGGTTTCTGATCTACATTATTCTCCTTCTTTCTGAAGAACTTCTTTTAACATTTTATATAAAGCAGGTCTACTGGTAACATATTTCCTCAGTTTTATTTGTCTGAGAAAGTCTTTTAGACTTCCTTTTTTTTTTTTTTGGTACAAGGGATTGAACCCCAGCCCTATTTTATTTTTTATTTTGAAACAGGGTCTCACTAAGTTGCAGAGGGTCTCGCTAAGTTACTGAGGCTGGCCACGAACCTGCTATCCTCCTGTCTCAGACTCCCAAGTACTGGGATTACAGGCATGTGCCATCACGTCCAGCTTAAACTTCCTTTTGAAGAAATAAGAATACTTTTATTCTTTTACTTTTATTCTTCTGAAGAACAATTTCACTGACTACATAATTTTAGATTGGGAGGTTTTTTCAACATTTTAAGTATTTAATTCTACTCTCTTCTTGCCTGCATAGTCTCTAAAAAAAGTTTGATGAGCCAGGTGTGGCAGCGCACGCCTGTAATCCCAATACCTGGGAGGCTGAGACAGGAGGATCACAGGTCCGTGGCCAGTCTCAGCAATTTATAGTGAGGCCCTCCTCAACTTAGTGAGACCCTGCTTCAAAATAAATAAATAAGACTTGGGGGTGTAGCTCAGTAGTAGAATGCCCATCGGTTCAATCCCCAGTACTACAAAAACAAAAACAAAAAAGTTTGATGTAATTCTTAGGCTTTCTCCTCTACTGTTTTCTCCCCTACTCCCTTGTGTCCAGCCCCTTCTTTCAAGATTTTCTCTTTGATTTTCCACAGTTTGAATACAATATGCCTAGATGTAGGTTTTTTTTGTATTTATCTTGGTTGGTTTATCTGAGATTCCTGGATCTGTGGTTTGGGATTTGTCATTAATTCTAGAAAATTCTCAGCCATTGTTACTTCAAATATTTCTTCTGTATCTTCTCCTCTGATGTTCCCATTATAGTTAGGTTATACCTTTTGTCATTGTGCAGCACCCACAGTTCTTGGGTATTCTATTCCATCTTTTTCAGTATATATATTTTTCTTTCAGCATTTTAGTTTTAGAAGTTTGTGTTGACATATCTTCAAGCTTATCCATTCTTTCCTGGGCTGTGTCTATTGATGAGCCCATTAAAGGCATTCTTTATTCTGTTACATTGGTTTTTATTTCTAGCACTTCCTTTTTTTTTTTTTTGCGGCACCGGGGATTGAACCTAGGGGCGTTCTACCTCCAAGCTACACCCCAGCCCTATTTTTTTTATACTTTATTTTGAAACCAGGTCTCACGAAGTTGCAGAGGTCCTCACTAAGTTGCTGAGGCTGGCCACGAACCCGGATCCTCCGGTCTCCGCCTCCCAAGTACTGGGATTACAAGTGTGCGCCACCACGCCCGGCTAGCACTTCCTTTTTATTCTTTCTTAGAAACTTCTATATCTGTGTTAGCATTACCTATCTGGTCTTATATGCTATCCATTTTCTATGAGAGTCCTTGGCATATTGTTGTTTTAAATTCCTGCTCCTATTATATATATGTATATATAAACCCAAATTAATATATTAGTTAATTATATAATATTATTATATAAATATATAAATAATATATATAATATAACCCAAATCTCTACCATATCCTCTGAGTCTGGTTCTGTTTTTCAGTCTGTATCTTTTATGCCTTTTAGCACAGCATGTCTTGTTGAAAGCAAGACACGCCATATCAGGTAAGAGGAATGTAGTAGACAGGTCTTCATTGTGAGGTTTCATTTTTATCTGACCAAGAGTTAGGTTATTACCATTGCTGTAGCAAACAGAGGGTAACATTTCCTCCAGTGTTAGTTTTTGTTTCCCATGTTGTCTTTGGGTGCCCTTAAAGCTCTTAAAATAGGGTCTGAGGCTTGAGTTCTTTCAGCTGTAGTGCCCTGTTATTATACAGGAGCTCTTCTGATGTGGTGGTAAGGTGTGTGGGGTAGGTAGGGCAGCAGTCTATAGTCCTATGATCAGTTTTCAGTCTTCTAGTGAGCCTGACTGAGGATTTCCCTTCTTCCACTTGGAAGGCTAGAGCTGGCTGGAGTTGGATAATTCCCTTTCCCTAGATTGGTTAGGCAGGCGTTGGTAGACTCCAAATGGTTAGGCTCTGATAAAATAGTTTCCCTTGAGGGCAGGCTTTGTTGAAGAGAGTTGTGAAAGTACTTATAAAGGGCTACTTTTCCCTTTTCCCTATCAAAAGTAAGAGGAGATGATTGTTCTCATCTCTCTCTCTCTCTCTCTCTCTCATTTTTTGGGGGGCACTGGGGATTGAACCTAGGGGCCTCACTGAGTTGCTGAGATGGACCTCAAACCTGCAATCCTATTGTCTCAGCCTCCCAAATACTGGGATTGCAGGTGTGCGCCACCATGCCTGGTTATTTTCAAATCTTCATAGTGAGAATCTGGTAGGATTTCAAGAGGTAAACTCAAGGAAAAAAAATACATATGTATATTGTATACACAGAGAGAGAGAGGGGGGGGGGAGATGGGGGTTGGGGGAGAAGTGTTGAGGGCCTTCAGGCTCACTCCATTTGGAGTTTTTAATTCTCTAGTTTGTCTATAGGGAGTCTCCAGCAATTTCTCAGTTACAGTTTAAAGTGTTCCTTTAAGTTGATATCTGCTTCAGCTGTGATACTGGGTTCTGCTCCTGGCAAACCATGACCCTCTGGAAAGCTGAGCTTCTCTATATCTGCATGTCTGTCTCTCCAGTTTCAGGGCAGCAGTTTCCCTGTGACTTCAGCTCTCTGGTGGATTTAAGAAGAGTTGTAGATTTTGTTTGTTTAGCTTTTTTTCTTGTTGTGAGGATGGGAGTGACAATTTCCAAGCTCTTTACATGTGGAACAGGAAACTGAAAATACCTTGGCATTCCTTTGCAAATCATGCTAAAAATGTATATTATAACTGAAAAGTGCTAGTGTGAAGTTTTCAGTCTATGCATATTCTCAGTACACTCAAATATACATATTTATTTCCTGTTTTGATTCTTGAAAGGAAAAGATTTGAATGCCTACTTTTTTGTGAGTGCTTTACTTTCAAATGGCACACTTTTTGGTTCTTGTTCATGGTAGGAATAGATAAAAGAAAAAGAAAAGAAAAAAGAATTAAAGGCAGAAATAAACTAAGAATCACTAAGTAAACACTGTCTTCTTATATAGTTTGATATAATTTAAATTGTGTGCATCTGGTGTGATTTGCTTTTACAAGATTCAATGCTCAATACTTTTCAGTAGTACTCCAAAATTTAAGTTTTACCTTACCTCCTTCTGAATCATTGCCCAACTTCTTACTAACTGTGGGTTAAGGGTCTTTGGAGTCATTTGCAAGTAATCTTGTATGTAGAACGTTCTACAAAGTGAGTTGGAATGAACCTTGGACACTTACAAAGATTAAAAGTTATTAAATCAGACGGTTCATCAAGATATATAGTAGTAACCTACATACATTTGTTAACAGGTAGTTGTAAAGAAAGTGATTTAAAATTTCATCCAATAGGAAATTTTGCTTGGTAGGATTCTGTTATTTAACAAGATTGCTTGCATTAGGGGATACCACTTGGCTCCTTTGTAATTATGTAAAAATGAGTTGTTGCATATTACTGCTGTCCATGTCCATATCTGTGTGTACATCACATATACACAGATATAAAACAACATATGTATACATTTTGGGAAGGGAATTTAATGTTGGGAAAGTTCAATGAATATTTTAAAATATCTTTTGTTGACTGAATTATTCTGTATTAACTTTCTGAAATGATCAAAACATTTTCAAGTGACATATTCATTATTACAACATGCCCATCTTTTGATGTCACAAACATTATATGTCATTGGCCAGAGAGAATTGCTTACAAGTATTATGAGAAGGGAAATGATTGAAGATCTCTGCAAAAATCCTCATATATGAGGGTGAGAACCCCTGGTCATTTCCAGTGTTGAAAATATCAAGAATATATGTGCATTTACACTAACAGAATTGGCATTCTTGAATAGTTAAAACTGACTAAACTAGCCAGGCATGGTGGCCCATGCCTGTAATCCCATTACTTGGGAGGCTGAAACAAGAGGTTCACAGGTTGAAGACCAGCCTCAGCAACTTAACGACAACCCAGAACAAACAAACAAAACAAAACAAATGGCTGACTAAACTGTAGTAAAAGCCCAAGTAATTACTGCTAGCAGAGGCACAAATTTGGAGATAATGATAAGAATAACAGAAATAAGGCCACCCACCAACATCTATTGATTGCTTCCTATGTGCCACACATGGCTCCAAATGCTTTACATGTATTATCACATTTAATTATCCCAAATTCTGTGGCATACATGCTATTTTCCCATTTTACAAATGAGTAAACTGAGGCACAGAGAGGTTAAATTGATGTGCTAGCATCACAGTCTGTATTCAAGCTTGTTCTTAAATCTGGAGTCACTGTTCTGAACACTGAATTTTCAGAATTTTACACTAAACAGCTCACAATTTATGAACGTTTTCCACAGTTAAGAAAACATGAGTAATTGTTTTTGGTCTTTTCCTCTTTTCAGATATTTCCCATGGTTCTTTTGGAGAATACATAACATTGGGTGTTATAGTTCTGAAACACAAAAATACCATTAAGGATAATCTGTAATGATATCTTTACAGGTATACTGACCAGTTAAAAAGGGGTGCAATATGTACACCAGTGGTGGTGGTATCAGAGTTGAATGCTATATGTTATATAGGTCATTGTTTTTACATGCAAATGTAATTTAAACCTATCACAGGTAGCCCTTTTAATTAATATACAATCCAAAGTTAGATTGTAACAATATATTAATAAGGTAAAGATGAAAAATAGAATAATCTAGGGTCATGTGGAGTTATATATGTAGTGCTACTTTGTTGAACTAAAAATATTTTCTTAACAGGCCTAAAATTTATGCTGCCAAAGATAAAAGGTGATTAAGCTTGTGAAGTCATGTTAGCAAACAGACAATACTTCCCGTCACCCCTCCCCAAGTTAACTTTGGTTGGGCAGTCTCCTGCTCAGGTCTGGGGGAAGGTTTAGAGACTCCTTCCTCTCTCCTCCAATCTATACAGTGAACTTAGAGCGGTGAGCCTCAAACTAATGGTAGTCTTACTCCTTTCTGAATCCATTTAAGATTATCTTTGACTCTTTTAAAAGGGGTAAGAAAGCAAAATAAAAGTCCATCTAAAACCATTTTCCCTACTCTTTTATGGAAATTCAGATTTATGCTCTCAATTCTTAAAACCATTCATTCCTATCTGTAAATGCTTTCTCTGTAACATTACTTCCTTTGAGAGGTTTACAGCAAGAGGATTTTGTTTATATATATATATATATATATATATATATATATATACATTTAATTTGCATTTGCTCAGTAATCGGACTTCGGCATAGAAAAACTTGATGGATATGGAAAGTCCCTGGTGTTACATGGCAGGTGACACTGGCCCGCGTTTTGGTAACCTAGCAAGGAACCACTCCGCTGTAATACATCTGTGCAAAGACACCAAAGGGCTTTGCTGCCACGACGCAAAGTCTGTTTTTGTTTTTTTGTTTCTTTTCCAATTGGGAACTCAGAAGAGCTGGGCGACCAATCCCCTCCAGCACTGCCGCCTAGGAGAAAGAGAGCGGGAGGCTTATATTACTGAATCGAGAGCAGGAAAATGTGATGCAGACTTGGGACTTGGCAACCGAATCCCTTCTCAGCAGCGCCTCCCAAAGTCGGCCACCGCTTTCCTTGAGAGAAAGCGCGGAGTCCCCAAACCCCGGCTCAGCCGCACCCCTAACCCATTCTCTCTCCTACCCAGCGGCACACAGACAAGCACGTGAGCGCGGCAGCGCGTCCCAGCTGTGCCTCAGCTGACCGCCTCCTGATTGGCTGAGAGCAACGTGGACTGGGGTGGGGCCTGGCCGCCTGCGTCGCTCGCCATTGGGCCTCGGAAAACCCGCCTCCGCCTCAGGTGAGGCGGGCCGGGCCGGCGGGCGCGCGCGTGGGGCGGGCCGGCGGGCGCGCGCCTCGCTCTCTCCTCCCTCCCGCGCGCCCGAGCGCGCCTCCGCCCTTGCCCGCCCCCTGCCGCTGCCTCGGCTCCTCAGTGCACAGAGCCGCCGCGTCGGAGGGGACGCGAGCACCGTCCTCGTCGCGGTTCCGGGCAGAGAGTCGGGCCAGGCCCTGACAAGCAGCGGGAGGAGCGGCCCGAGCGGGACCCGGACCCCGCGGCTGCCGCCTGCGCCTCCCTCGCGGCTCGCGAGGCTTCCCGCCTCGCGCCCACCTCGGACTTGCTCCCCTTTCTCTCGGCGTGCGGAGGGAGGGAGCCGGCGCTTAGGCCGGAGCGAGCCTGGGGGCCGCCGGCCGGGAAGGCATCGCGGGCACCGAGCCGCCATGGAGGGCGCCGGAGGCGCGAACGACAAGAAAAAGTAAGCCCCTTCCCGGGCCGCCCGCCCGCGCGGCCGGCGCCGCGTTCCTGGGGGGCAGGCCTTTTTGTCTGCCTCGTCTCCCTCCCCTCCCTTTCCCCCAGCCTCGCGGGCCGGCTCCCCCGCTGTCCACGTCGCCATCTTGTCGTGGGGGGTGGGAGACGCCTGGAAAGTGCTTCCAGGGCCGGGGGCTGAGCCCTCTCGCCCGCCCCGGCCGCCGGGCCTCGCGCCGTCTGGCCTCCGGCTCCGGCCCGGCCCGGCCCGCGGCCCCCCGGCGGGACTTACCAGCCCGCACACCGGCAGGGAAGCGAGCCGCGACTCGGGCGCCGCCGCCTGCACCCCAGCTTCCGCTCCTTCCCGCCCCCATCCTCGTCGTTCCATTGAAAACTCGGCCCCGGGGCGGACCCTGCTGCACGCCGGGGCTGCTTCCCGGTGGCGTCGGGGCCCGCGGTTCGCGACCCGCTGGCTCTTAGGGTCCGGTGCGATCTCGTCCAGCCGCGTCGGGCGCCTTTGCCTTTGTGCCTTAGGGACTCGCTGCATGGTCTTAAGATGCTAACTTTTTAGTTTGCACGTGCAGGTTTTGTTTCGTTTTGTTTTAATCGCCTCAAAGAACTTGCCAAGGCTCAGAGTCACAGTAACGGGAATTTGAGGGAAATGGCAACGTTTTAAACAACTTCACAATTGGATACTTGTATCACCTGTCACGGGAGCCCAGACTTTGTACATGAATATATGCCTCATTCATTCGTGAAAATATCTCAGCGAAAGTGTAACGGCTGGTTAAAGTTGTGCGAACACTTTTAATGAGATGGGGGGAGTATATGATTAGAGCAAATGAAATACAGCAGTTCCTGAAATTGAAGTGTATACCTTCAAGATAATATATCCGAAGTAAAGAATCATTCTGTTAGAACTTAATGAAATTTGAGTCTAAGGAACACTTTGTAGAAGGATTAAGAATTATGAATCGAGTTAGTAGTATTAAGAGTGATCCCCAGTCCATACACACAATTTTGTCATTTCAGTATTTTAACCTTGAGGAAATCATTTTAAGGAATTGAAGATTTATAGTGAGAGTTGTGGTTAGCAGACTGGCTTTACTGTTAAGTCCTTCCACTCTTCTGGGAGAGATTAACTTCCCTTATCAGTATCAGCAGAAGATAAACTTGTTTATATTCTTGCTGTTTTGTAGGTCCTTATTCAGTAGAAGGTTTCTCAGTTTGTGTACACCAAAGAAAGCACTTAGAAAATTCAAAAAGTGAACAAACAGGTCTAGACTTAATTCCAGGAATTACCAGAATTGCAATTAGTTTTGCAGAAGTGATTACAGTGCTTTTGATGAAATTATGAGACTGCTATATTTTAAACCTAAGGCAGATTACCTCTGTGTAGTGCCAATTTTTGTCTTTATATGCTAAATTATATTTAATACAACACATTATACACCAATCACTTATTACATGCAATATTATATTAATTCTTTGTCATCATCAGTTAGGAATATTAAAAGCAGCTTTAAAACAAATGAATGAATTAGCTACTGTGCTTTAGCCCCAATTCTAAATGAGTTTTTCAGATTTTCCTCAGTTACATTTGTTATTTAAAAATTTCTCACTTGAAAATTTAGCAACCTTGGATGAGATGGGATTACATTTCTTAATGTAGAGGTTCTTAATGTAACTTTTTAAAATGTAAGTGGTGGCTACACAGCAACCTGTACTTGCTATTTATTAAAGACATCCTTTTGTAATTGAAGTTTTTTTGAAAGATAACTAAGATTGAGGGGTGGGGATTTTCTTCTTGCAATTTTTCATTTTAAACAAGCTCCTAAAGTTGGAATGGGGAAAACAAGTTTATCTTTTTAAAAGAAGGCCTAGGAGAAACTCCTCAAACTTGAAGAATTGGAAGAAATCAGAACAGAGAATACATAATAGACTTAGCATAGGGCACTTCATGTTGGTTCCTTAGTTGTTGGGGCTGCACTTATTTAACAGCACATGCTTATAGGTTTTTTGATTTCAAAGGAATGTCAAGAGGTTCATTGTTCTATTTCAGGCTTCAAGCCAGCTCCCCCAGAGTTTTCCAAAACAAATAGTTATTGGTTCATTAAAGTAAAATCTCCAGAAATAGACATTTCTTAATTTCCTTCTTTAACTTTGTCCATTAAAAGTCAAGATGCTTTTTCATTTATTAATGAACTTTTTCATTTCATGGTTTTACTTTGATTTCTCCCTTGTTTGAATAGTAGCATGTCTGGTGGTTTAGAGTATAGGATGTGGAGACACATACCTCCAAATTGAACATCCCAGCCTGTTCACTTGTAAGCTTGGACAGTTACTGTCTGCTTCTGAAACATATTCCCTCCTTTTGAAATGATGGTGATAGTACTGTTTTTGCAGTTATTGTAGAGGCTAAATGAGATAATACATTTAAAGCACTTAGTAGGTCAGTGCCTGGAATAGGCATCTTGATAACACTTTGTGCACTTGAAAATAGGTGTTACCTATTACAGTTCTGCTTTAGATTTCCACAACACTTAAAACTCTGTTTTTGCAAATCCTTTGAAATATCTTAGTTTCTCTTCTTTCTATCTTCATTGACCTTTTCTGTAGCTCCTAAAAATGAAAGACTACCGTTGGGTTCAGAGCTTGAAAAAGGGGTGTTTTCCTGATAAAGCAGTACATCCCTGGACCATGTTGGCATCTAGCATCAGTTATTTTTCTTGAGCATCTGATCTACTCTAGGCCCCCTCTTCACAATTTCTCACCCGAATGTTTCCTACTCAGGTGAGTTGTTGCTTTGAATTTACTCTGGACTCTAGAGTCAAACACATATACTAGTTAGTCATGTGAATTTCAGTAAGATATGTGCATTGCAGTTTTAGAACTGGCTGTAACTTAAAACATTTTTTGTCCTGATGCCAAAGTTTAGAATAGACAATTTTATAAATATTAATTTTCATTAATGATGACAAGTTGATAAAATATTGTCAGTGAAGCACCTGCATGGTAGAAAAACTCTTTGCTTATGGATTTTTCCAGAGTTATGACCATTGGCTTCCATCTCAAAAGCAAAGCTTCAAGCTTGTGTATTTGGTCTGATTTTTGTGGCTCAATTTGTATGAAATCTATATGTATTGTATTTACTGAACTATCAGGCTGTTTTAAAGTGTAACTTCCGTTGTCTACTCCAAAGCACCTTGTGAAGTTTAGAGACGGTCCAGTCTTTCTATCTGTTAATTTCCATTGTCTTTTTAGCTCTACTGGTGTCTGGGCTCTGAGTTTAGATTTTGTGATTATATTCCATTGTTATATGTCAAGAATGGTGTGTAGGAGGCTAAGGATGATTAGTCTCTGATTTTTTTTAAGAACTCAAAACTGTTTATATGCTTTTTAATGGCAAAGTAAAAAACTATTTTCATGTATAAATGTTAAAGATACTAAGGTTTTAAAGACTGCTTTTTCGCAAATGCCTCCGTGTGTGTGTGTGTGTGTGTGTGTGTGTGTGTGTCTTTTTTTGTGATACTGGGGATTGAACCCAGGAGCGTTCTACTTCTGAGATGTATCCCTAGTCCTATTTTTTAATTTTCTAAATTTTATTTATTTATTTATTTATTTATTGCTGTACTGGGGATTGAACCCAGGGGCATTCTACTTCCGAGCTACACCCCCAGCCCTTTTTTTTTTTTTTTTTTTTTTTTTTTTTTTTTTTTTTTTTTT
>PVJS01030942.1:9365-23858 GCA_004027185.1 Glis glis | reverse complement strand
GAAGCTGGAGGATCACATGAGTCCAGCAGTTGGAGGCCAGCCTGGGCAACATAGTGAGTCAGTCAGTCTTTCTCTGTCTCTGTCTCTGTCTCTGTCTCTCTCTGTCTCTCTCTCAAAAACTGTTTTCCAAGAACCTTGTGTTTGGAGGGGAAGGGGAGATACTATTAGGGATTGAACCCAGGGGGGTTCTACCTCAGAGCTACACCCCCAGCCCTATTTTATCCTTTCATTTTGAAATAGGATCTCACTAAGTTATAGAGGGCCTTGCTAGGTTGCTGGTGCTGACCTCAAACCTATGATCCTCCTGTCTCATCCTCCCAAATACTGGAATTACAGACATGTACCACCAGGCCTGGCTTCCAAGAATGTTTTTAATGATAGGAGAAATAAATACCTATGATAAAAAATAAATGCAGGAGACAAAATTGCACATTCCATAAGATTTCATGTAAATAAAAGGAAAAACTGCAAAGGAAACACATTAAAATACAGTTGACTGGTGACAGATTAAGGTAGGCTTTTTCTTCTCTATTCTTTTTGTTTTTGGTTTTTTTTATGGTACTGGGGATTGAACTCAGGGGCATTCTACCTTCAAACTATACCTCGGCCCTATTTTATTTTTTACCTTGAAATAGGTTATCACTAAGTTTCTAAGGCTGGCTTGGAACCTTCAATCCTCCTGTGTCAGCCTCCCAAGTACTGGATTACCACTCCTGGTTTCTCTCCTTTCTTGGAGAAACCGAAGCAAAGGGTATCTTACAGTTTACAGCTGTTCAGAGAGTAACAGCTCTGACAGCCCAGGTTGGCCACTGGACATCTAGTCATTGGAGTATCTATTTTTTTTTTTTACCTTGCAAAAAGGAAAAAAGAGGGAGAAATCTCCTGCTTTGGTATCCTCCTTTCCTGTGCTACTACTAACTTGTACATCTGCTCGGTGGGTGGTTGTCCTACCCTAAGTGGAAGCTTTCATTTCCTGGTCTCCAAATTTGTGCCTCACACTGTGTGTCGGAGGCACCTGAACACTGCCGTTTCCCCAAGGCCCGCAAGTCTCCCAGACAAGAGCTTCTTAAGCTTTCTCTTCACATTTCTGGCTTTCAGAATTTCCTTCCTGTTATAAAGAACCAACCCAGAGCTTCACCCTCCAGCTGTCAGGGCAGAGATTAACAGTTCTATAACCGATTTCTTTCTTCCCCCTAATGCTCAAGGGAGCGGCAGTGCAGCCACCTGGCATATGTAGGGGCTCACAGACAGCAGCTGCCTACCTGGACTGCCGCTAGGATTGACTATGGAGGGGATGAATTGATTCCTCAGCGGGATGTGATTATAAAACATAAGGAGAGCGCTGGAAAGATACGGATAGTCATCCTTTATTTACCCAGGTACCACTACTGATTGAGACCAATAGGCAGATCATACTCTTCCCCCATCTTCAGCTCCGTCCTTCATACCTGCTGCTTTTGCCATTTTTGTTGCTGAGGGATAGCAGGCATAATTGAGGATGGAATTACTATACTCGAAACAGATGATTAAGCACAAGTTTATGAACTATTAATGAAAAATGTAGGTCTTCTTCCTTCACCTGTCTCATTCAGCTTCCAGAACCCTGGCAGACAGGAATATATCCTCCATGCAGGAGACTGAAAGAACTTCTCGGCAGTATATGACCAGTCCAAGGAAGAATTGAGCCGGGCATCATGGCACGCACCTGTAATACCAGTACTTGGGAGGCTGAAGACAGGTGGATCACAGGTTCACGGCCAGCCTCAGCTACTTAGTGAGGCCCTCTGCAACCTAATGAGACCCTGTTTCAAAATAAAAAATAGGTTCAATCCCCAGCACCACAAGGAAGGAAGGAAGGAAGGAAGGAAGGAAGGAAGGAAGGAAGGAAGGAAAAGAAATCCCAGCACAAGAAAGAAGGAAGGAAAAAAAACAAGAATTGAAGATACTAACACTGTGAGTTCCCCAAGAAAATAGGCTAGCCTATCACCCACAGTTAAGACCATGCTCAGGGGTGCAGAGCTTCAGTGAACCCTCTAAAGCCACACTCCTAAGTATGAACAGACAGCCAAAGCCACCAGACATATGAAAAAAATCTCTAATGTAAAACACAGAGACCAACATAGGCAAGCAGAACAAATAACTTAGAGGAAATAGGCTATATGTCAAACAGAAAACATTACAGGGGACTGGGGATGTAGCTCAGTGGTATAGCACTTGCCTAGCACGTGCAAGGGCCTGGGTTCTGTGCTCAGCACCACACACACCAGGAAAAAAGAAGAAAAGATAAAAAAACACACTAGTTAAAAAATACATTGTAAGTTCATTGAGAACTTACAATATTGTATTTGTTTCTTTTTTTTTTTTTTTTTGCAGTACTGGGGATTGAACCCAGGGGGGTTCTACCTCCGCACTACATCCCCGGCCCTATTTTTTATACTTTATTTTGAAACCGGGTCTCACAAAGTTGCGGAGGGCCTCACTAAGGAGAGAGAGAGAGACAGAGAAAGACAGAGACAGAGAGAGACAGAGAGAGACAGAGAGCTGAGGCTGGCCGCGAACCCGGATCCTCCGGTCTCCGCCTCCCAAAGTACTGGGATTACAAGCGTGCGCCACCAGGCCCGGCTTTAATTTGTGAATGAGCATACTATTTCAAGGAGTGAATATTCAGAAAACAAACATGACACCTTTAGAATGAAAGCATGCTAGCAGAATTTTTAAAAACTCAATAAATAAAAAGAATTAAATATAGGAAAAGCTTGGTGCAGTGGCACACGCCTGTAATCCCGGCCATTTGGGAGGTGGAGGTAGGAGAATCACAAGTTCCAGGCCAGCTTCAGCAAAATAAAAATAAAAGGGATCCAGGATGGTAGGAGCACACACCTATAATCCCAGTATTTCGGAGGCTGAAACCAGAATCACAGGTTCAAGGCCAGTGTCAGCAATTTAGTGAGTCCCTGTTTCAAAATAAAAAATAAAATAGGGTTGGGGGTGTGGCTCAGAGGTAGAACACTCCTGGGTCAAATCTCCAGTACCACAAAAATAAATAAATAAATAAGCAAGCCCGGCTTGGTGGCGCACACCTGTAATTCCAGTACTTGGGAGGCTGAGACAGGAGGATCATAGGTTTGAGAACAGCCTCAGCAAGTAGTGAGATTCTCAGCAACCTATTGAGAGATCCTGTTTCAAAATAAAATAAAATAGGGCTGGGGATGTAGCTTGGAAGTAAAATGATGTTGGATTCCCTCCCCAGTACCACAAATAAATAAATAAATAAATAAATAAATAAATAAATAAATAGGCTGGGGATGTAGCGCATGGTAAAACACCTATGGATTCCCAATATCACAAAATTAAAAAAAAAAGAAAAATAGGAAAAGCCAAACACGGTAGCACATGCCTGTAATCCCAGTATTTGGGAGGCTGAGACAAGAGGATCACAGGTTCAAACCAGCGTTGACAATTTAGCGAGACTCTGTTTCCAAATAAAAAATAAAATAGGGCTGGAGGTGTAGCTCAGAGGTAGAATGCCTCTAGGTTCAATTTCCAGCAACACACACACACACAAAGGAAAGATGCTAAGATGCTAGCTGGATGTGGTAGCACATGCCTGTAATTCTAGTACTTGGGAAGCTGAGACAGGAGGATCGCAGGTTCAAGGAAAGCTTCAGCGACTTAGCAAGGCCCTCCACAACTTAAAGAGATACAGAGCTGCACATGCATATAAGAAAGTATAAAATGGACTAGAAGAAGCCGGGCGTGGTGGCGCACGCTTGTAATCCCAGTACTTTGGGAGGCGGAGACCAAAGGATCCAGGTTCGCGGCCAGCCTCAGCTACTTAGTGAGCCCTCTGCAACTTAGCGAGACCCTGTTTCAAAATAAAGTACAAAAAATAGGGCTGGGGTGTAGCGCGGAGGTAGAACGCCCCTGGGTTCAATCCCTGGTACCGCAAAAAAAAAAAAAATGGACTAGAAGGAAACCTAGGAAACACGAACAGTTGTTTCCTTTCGAGGAGTGAAATGGTGAAGTAGGATGGGGTGTTGGTCGAAAGGAATTTTAAGTAAATGTTATGCTTTTTTTTAATAGGCTGGAAGCAAATTTGATAAAATTATGACAGAAAACAGTTGTCAATTCTGGGCAGTGGGAATATGAGTTTTTATTTATTCAGGTTTTTTGTTTGTTTGTTTGTTTGGTACCAGGGATTGCACCCAGGACCTTGTCCATGCCAGGCAGGAGCTCTCCCCCTGAGCTACATCACTAGCTCTCCCATGCCAGTTGTCCAGACTGGCCTCAAACTCGAGACCCTTTGTCCTCAGCGTCCCAAGTAGCTGGGATTACAGGTGTGCACCACCACAACCAGTTTATTCAGTTGTTTGTGCCTTTTCCTATTTTTTCAAATTTTTCTTTTTCTTTTTCTTTTTTTTTTTTTGTGTACTGGGGATTGAACCCAGGGGCATTCTACCTCCGAGCTACACCCCCAGCCCTATTTCTTGTTCTTTATTTTGAAACAAGGTCTCACTAAGTTGTGGAGGGCCTCACTAAGTACCTGAGGCTGGCCGCGAACCCAGATCCCCCAGTCTCAGCCTCCCAAGTACTGGGATTACAAGTGTGCGCCACCATGCCCAGTTATTTTTTAAAAAATTAAAAAAATATTAAAACCAAAACTCAAGCCAGCAGAGGAAAGGTTGAGGCAGCCACAGATTCCTTTAAGCAAGTTTCAGAACCTGGGGGCTGGACACCTAAGATCAAGAGAGTGGAAGGGGGGCCAAGGGAGCAGCTGAGGGCAGAACCTGCCAGAGAGGTGAATCTCAGGGTTCAGCAACAGGGGGTCCCCAAACCAAGCTTTTCTCGGACCCTGTAGGGTTTCTTTAGGAGTCTAATTTGGGAGCTTGGTGGAAGGGTAGTCACTGTTGCTCAGTCCTGAGATCTGGTGCTCCTATAAGAATTCTGCAAGGAGCAGGGTGTGGTAACACACCTTAATCCCAGTACTTGGGAGACTGAGACAGGAGGATCTCAGGTTCGAGGACAGTCTCAGCAAGTAGTGAAACTCTCATCAACCTAGTGAAACCCAGTTTTAAAATAAAAAAAAATAAAATAGTGCTGGGGTGTAACTCAGAGGTAGAATGTCCCTGAGTTCAATCTGCGGTAACACACACACACACACACACACACACACACACACACATACACGACCAGCCTCAGCAACTTAGCGACTCTCAGTAACCTAGTAAGACTCTGTTTCAAAACAAAAAAATGAAAAGGAGTGGGGGCATAGCTCAGAGGTGGAATGCCCCTGGGTTCAATACCCAGAACCACAAAACAGACAGACCAAAAAAAAAAAAAAGAGAGAGAGAAAGAGAGAGAGAGAGGAAAAAAAAAAAAACACCCTGCAAGATTTCTTGGCTGCGGTAGGGTGATGGTGGTGGGGTCTTATGGCCTTGGACATCCATCTGCTGTCTAATGCCTACAGCCACAAAAGGTGGGCCCACACTGACCCCTTGTGGCCTCAGTCTGCCTCTGCAGTCATACTGAGGTAACATTTCCCCATCCCCTATACTTTTTTTTTTTTTTTTGCGGTACCGGGGATTGAACCCAGGGGCGTTCTACCTCCACGCTACGCCCCCCGGCCCTATTTTTTATACTTTATTTTGAAACCGGGTCTCACGAAGTTGCGGAGGGCCTCACTAAGTAGAGAGAGAGAGAGAGAGAGAGAGAGAGAGAGAGAGAGAGCGCGCGCTGAGGCTGGCCGCGAACCCGGATCCTCCGGTCTCCGCCTCCCAAAATACTGGGGATTACAAGCGTGCGCCACCACGCCCAGCTCATCCCCTATACTTCACCAAAGTAATAGCTCTAAAGAAAAAACAGAGAGCAGGGAGCGGCGGCGCAGTACTTGGGAGGCTAAGACAAGAAGATCACAGGTTCCAGGCCAGCCTTAGCAATTTAGTGAGACTCTAATTCAAAGAAAATAAGGACTGAACAAAAAAAAAAAAAAAAAGAAAGAAAAGGGCAGAGATGGAAACTAGTAGTTGAATGTTCATGGAGATGAAAAAAATAGTAGCACTTTCCCTTATTTCAGAAAAGATCACTAAACAACACTGACATATTTTATTTATTTACTTATTTATTTATTTATTTATTTGGGTATTGGGGATTGAACCCAGAGGCATTCTACAAGCTACATCCCCAGCCCGATTTTATTTCTTATTTGGAAACAGGGTCTCACTAGGTTACTGAGAGCCTTGCTAAGTTGCTGAGGCTGGCTTTGAACCCGTGATCTTCCTGTCTCCGCCTCCCAAGTACTGGGATTACAAGTATACACCACCATGCCCGGCTTATTTAATTTTTTGAAACCGGATCTTGCTAAGTTGCTGAGGGGCCTGCTAAGTTGCTGAGGCTGGCCTCAAACCTGCAATCCTCCTGTTTCAGCCTCCCAAGTACTGAGATTATAAGTGTGCACCACCGTACCCAGCTAATTTTATTGTTTTAAATATTGTTGATAAAGACTAAAGCCTATAATTCAAGTACTTGGGAAGTTGAGACAGGAGGATTGAAGGTTTCAGGCCAGCCTTGGCAACTTTTAGGGAGATTATGGTTTTGTTTTGCTTTTTCTTTCCTTTTTTTTTTTTTTTGGTACTGGGGATTGAACCCAGGGACAGTCTACCTCTGAGCTACACACCTAGCCCTTTTTTATTTTGAAACAGGGTCTGACTAAGTTGCAGAGGGCCTTCCTAAGTTGCTGAGACTGGCCTCAAACCTGCGATCCTCCTGTCTCAGCCTCCCAAGTACTAGGATTATAGGCATGCACTACCATGCCCAGCTTCCTATTTTATTATTTATTTATTTATTTATTTATTTAGTGGTACTGGGGATTGAACACAGGGGCATTCTACCCCCAAGCTACATCCCCAGTCCTATTTTTTATTTTATTTATGTATTTATGTATTTATTTATTTATTTATTTTGCGGTACTGGGGATTGAACCCAGGGGCATTCTACCTCTGAGCTACACACCAGCCCTATTTTTTATTCTTTATTTTGAAACAGGGTCTCACTATGTTGCGGAGGCCTCACTAAGTAGCTGAGGCTGGCTGTGAACCTGCGATCCTCTTGTCTCAGCCTCCCAAGTACTGGGATTACAAGCGTGCACCACCACTCCCGTCTTATTCTTTATTTTTGAAACAGGGTCTCGCCAAGTTGCGGAGGGCCTCACTAAGTAGCTAAGGCTGGCCAGGAACCTGCAATCCTCCTGTCTCAGCCTCCTAAGTACCAGTATTACAAGCGTGCACCACCACGCCTGGCCTTCCTATTTTATTTTGAAACAGAATCTCCTGGCTGGGCATAGTGGCACAGGCCTATAATTCTAGTACTTGGGAGGCAGAGACAGGAGGATCACAGGTTTGAGGCCAGTCTCAGCAACTTAGACCCTGTTTCAAAATAAAATAGGGCTGGGGGTGCTGTAGCTCAGAGGTAGAATGCCCCTGGATTCAATACCAGTACCAATAAATAAATCAGTTAATTAACAATAACAATAATAGCTGGGCGTGGTGGCGCACGCTTGTAATCCCAGTACTTTGGGAGGCAGAGACCGGAGGATCCGGGTTCGCGGCCAGCCTCAGCGCTCTCGCTCTCTCTCCCCCTGTCTCTCTCTCTCTCTCCTTAGTGAGGCCCTCCGCAACTTCGTGAGACCCGGTTTCAAAATAAAGTATAAAAAATAGGGCCGGGGGTGTAGTGCGGAGGTAGAACACCCCTGGGTTCAATCCCCGGTACCGCAAAAAAACCAATAACAATAATAATAATAGGGCTGGGGGTGTAGCTCAGAGGCAAAATGCCCATCCCATACCCCATACCAAAAAAAAAAAAAAGCTATCGTGCTTCTGAGAGAAGCATTAACAGCAAGAAGAGCAAGTGCCAGGGGATACAGGTGGCCAGAGGCAACACATAATAGAAAATCTGGATAGGAAGAAAAACATCAAAGGTCAGAACTGAGAGTGGAAAGGGCTGGACTGCAGAACCAGGAGGACCCTGGGCCCAGTGTCTGGCACTTACTGGCTACAAGGTTGTATGCAAATCATTTGGCTTCACTGAGTTTGTTTCTACATAACACTAGCTCTTCTGATTAGATCATTGTCACAGTGGCTAAGAGCCCACTGGAGCCAGAGGGCCCTCATGGATCTCAGCCTGACCAATTACTGTGTGGTCTGGGGCAAGCTATTGGAACTTTCCATGCCTCAGTATCTTAAGGGATATAACACAGCCTCACAGGTCTGTGGGAGAGTCAGTGACTTGATGCCTGTAAAGTACTTGGAAGAGCATTACGCATTCAGTAAGAGTCAGCTATTATTTGTACAACATGCATGTAAAGGGCCTAGGGTAGACCTGGGAACAGTGGTGCATACCTGTAATCCCAGCTACTTGGGAAGCTAAGGTGGGAGGATTACAATTTTGAGGCCATCCCTGACAATTTAGCAAGACCCTGTCTCAAGATAAAAAATATAAAGGGCCGGGGGTGTAGCTCAGTGGTAGAATGTCCCTGGGCTCAATCCCCAGAAACACACACACACACACACACACACACACACGGGAAACTGTTCTAAGTCTAAAAAATATTGACTTAAGGATTTATAGCTTTTTGCTTGCTTCGGCAGAAGACTGCCTTTCTTAAGGGAACTGAAGACTGACCTCCATGCCCCTTCGCTATCTAAGCTATTTCCTCCTGTTTTACTATACCTTTTCCTTGCTTTGCTTAAGGGCCGAGGACCGCCCCAAGGAGGGAGCTGAAGACAGCACCCTCTCCTCTACTGCTCTTGCAAAACTGCCAGATAACAACTCATCTTGTAAAGCATTCCTAATACAATTCCTACTCCTTAGCCAGAGACAATGATTTGATGACCCAGCCTGAATTCTGTAAACCTGTAATAAAAGGAAGAGCTGAGTTTTGCTTGGGGAGTTTGGCTCTCTAGCTGTCTCCCCTCTCACCTCTTGGAGATGAGGAATAAAGTCTCAAGAGCAGTTTTTCATTACACACACACACACACACACACACACACACACACACACACACATACGCACGCACGCACAGCCTGGGATAAAATCACTGTTAGTCATTTTTCTCCTTCCCCTAGAGACCAGCTCTAGTCAAATTATTTGTCCCCAGCACACAAGCAGACCTAGAAAGGGGTATTCCCAGCCAGGCCTGCAATCCTAGTACTTGGGAGGTTGAGACAGGAGGATAGGAGGTTCAAAACCAGCCTCAGCAATTTAGTGAGACTTTCAGCAACCTAGTGAAACCATCTCAAAATAAAAAAATATAAAGGACTAGGGGTATGGCTTGGAGGTAAAATGCCTCTGGGTTCAATCCCCAGCACCACAAAAATAAGAAAAAGGAGTGCTCCCCAAATAAGCTTGGCTAATACTCCCCAAGACCCTTCAAGTCTGTGGGTCTCACCCCCTTTCCTCCACATAATCCTGAGTCCTTGTAACCAGTTTATAGTCTTCCGTTGACATATTTGGAGGAAGTAGACTAACTAGCTGCCCTTGAGTTTGAATTCCTTTGACTAGCTGGGGAGGAGCTCGGATCAAAGCACACCTGGTCCAGCTGGCATCCCTGGTACACAGCAGGAGGCCCCTGAGGTGGCGCCCAGGATCGGCACGAGTCGCCTGGCTGCCCACCACTGGGGAGATGCCTGCTTCCCAGTCATTTCAGAGCCATGCTGCATGCCTGTTTGATTATCCTGTGTTCAGTGAGGCAGCTGTGGACAGAGCAGCTTCTGTCCGTTGTACAGAGCCAACTAGCTAGGGAGGACGGCCCACACTTCAGCCAACATCAGCCTGACATCTGGCAGTCACGACCTCATCAGCCCTAAGCTCTTGGCCTCTCGGAATGGCCTTAGGAGGATGTGGAAGACAAAAGATGAGGACCAGGTAAATGGTAAGGGTTGGACTGGGGCTAAGGGAAGGAAACACACCTGAGTTTATACAAAACCATTTTATTTACTGTTTACATTTCTTCTTCCCATCCCTATCCCCGGACCTGGAACCCAGCCAGCTTCTAAGGCTTCCTGCTGTCTGGTTCTTGAACATGGGGTGCTGGGGACATGATTGGAGGTTAGGAAAGGTAGGAATCTCCTCTCCCACCAGTTGCGGAAGTTGAAAGCTCTCCTGCCTGGCTGAAGTTACAGCCCCTTCCCAGGGCAGCCCCTCAAGTCGGAGGACCCATCCCCACTGGATGGAAGAGATAATGTGTCTCTTAGAGGCCCTGAGGCTCCCTGTCACTCCTTGCTTATAACCCAAGCCAGGCCAAGGCTCTAGAGCAGAGTAGATCTCTCACCTTGGTGGCAAGGGTGTGTGTGTGTGTGTGTGTGTGTGTGTGTAGCAGGTGTGTGTGTGTGTGTGTGTGTGTGTGTGTGTGTAGCAGTTCTGAGTCCGAATCAACAGAAAACAGAAGAGGCTGGCCTGGTGGAACTGAGATGGGAAAGGGGAGGGAAGGTGCAGGAGAACAGAGGACTGGCTTGGGGAAGGGCTGCCTGTTACGAGAGGCTCTGGCCCCTGTGGGAATAGGCACTGCCAGCCCCACAACCACCTGGAAGAGGAGGAAGGGAGCCCCGTTCCCACTTAGACAAAAGACAAATGACACAATAAACACTTTTGGTCTGAGAGTGCCGGGAAAGGGCACCCATTGGCACAGAAAAGGGCAGCCAGCCCTCATCTGCCAGACATGAGCTTGGCTGCCTCCCTGCCTACCACAGCCCACTCTGGGTACTGCCACCCCTGCCTCTGCCATTACTGCCCCACCTCAAGCTCTGCAGGAGACCAATGCTGCCAGCCGGGACTCCAACTGGTGAGGCAGAAACTAGGACCCTGAGCTCAGGGCCCCGCCCCTGCGGTGACGCCAACTCATGGAGATGTTCGGCTCTTTCCCACAGTCCTGCTGCTTTGAGCCAGTCATACAGAACTCTCTGGGAGGGCACTTGCCCACAGGTTCTCTGGAAGAGGAGACCCCGGGGAAGCACTACGAGGGAGGAAGAGCCGCGGAATGGTGTCTGTTCCTCTTTCCTGTCCCAGGTCCTAAGCTGAAGGTTCAGAAGTCCGAGTCTGCATCCATGAGCTCAGCCTCCATCAGGTTGGTGCGGGAGTGAATGGGCCCCAAACCCTGGCGGCGCCCCTGAGCCCAGGCTGTGGGGGCTGGGGCACTGGGGAGAAACGGCTCCTGACGGGGACTGGGCTCTGGGCAGAAGGGGTTGGAGACCAGGGTCCAGGCTCCCTGTCGGCAGGACTCCCCAGCTCCCCAGGCACCAGCGGCCACCAGGCACTTCTGCCGGGGCAGCTGAGGCAGCCGAGGAACAGCACTGGTGGCAGGGGCAGGGACAGGGCGGTGAGGTTCAGGGGCCGGCCCCAGGGGGCACACCTCCTTCTTCCGCTTCCTCCGCTTCTTCTTCCGGCCCAGGCGCTTCTCCAGCTCTGGGGAGATCTCCGCCTCCACTAGCCACAGGTTGGCTTGTTCCTCTGGTGGTACTGACAGCACAGAGAGAACACAGCGTGGGGCCCTGGCTCTGTCCCTGCCACCCTTCCTTCCCCAGAACCCCTCCTCAAGTTCTGGACTCCCAGTGCCTTGGCCCTAGAGCCTCTGGGCCTTTCCTTCCTCTGCCCCCTCTGGCAGTCCCTTGTACTCCAACCCCAGGAACCCCCAGCTTCTGTGCCCCCCACCTTCCTACTGAAGCCCAGACCCTCATACCTGGAGTTGCCACAGGAGTGACAGACACATCCTGGGGCAGTATGGCTCCTCTCCGAGCCACCATCTTGGTGACGTGCTGGGCCCAGGCAGAGGAGACATCGGCTGAGGGCTCGTTGAGGTCAAAGGCCAGACCCGCTTTAGGACGGAAGGAAAGATGGGATAGTGACTTCCCAGTCCCTCCTAGGACTCCTCCCTCATGCAGCACTGTGCATCCATCCCCTGCTGGTCCCTCCCACTCCACCCGGGCAGAGCAAGCTCAAGCTGTAACCAGTGATCTCTACCCACTCAGAGTCTGAGGGGAGCAACCTCAGGTCCCCAAAGGGCCTAACCAGTCTTGGAGCCCCAGCTTACTCTAGCCCAGACAGAGCAACTGGAGAAAGTAGAGGAAAGGGAAGAGAGGCCCCAGAGAGGCGGCGAGGGGGCTGAGAAGATCGAGTGAGTGTGTGAGGAGGGAGGGCGTCAGTCCTCTGTCTGCTGAACCACCCCGGTGTCCCGGGAGGGAAAGGGCTCAGGCGGCACGGGATTGAGTGGCTCACCCACAGGCCCGTCGTGGGAGACCGTGTGCATGCTGAAGGACAGCTCCTGACCCGGGTTCTGCAGCAGCTCTCGCCGCTTGGAGAAGGCCTTGGCAATCATCTTGCTCTTCTTAATCCGTTTGGGCTCATCGTCACTCTGCCCGGTCAACCTGAGAGCGGAAAGGGCGGGGATGGGAAGTGGAGGAGCAGCTGCTTCCCATCGATCCTGCACAAGACCAGCGATCCCATTCCCTTCGGGTTAGGAGGCTCCGAGGACCTCAAGTCCCTCAAGGACTCTGAGTAGAGGCCTTTCCCGCAAATAAGTGAGCCTAGACTGCAGGGCTCCTGTGTGCCCCGATCTCCAATCATCCACTCTCAGAAGATGCTGCCAGCTGATTCGGAACTTGGCCCAGGCCCTGGCCTCAGGCAGCCCAAGGACAGGAGGCGACACCAGGGGGCGTCAGTGAGCCACTGAGAAGGTGCTTGTGGGAGCTCAGGGCAGTGATTTGGAAAACAGCTGGCTGCCCAAAGCTGTGTGTTGGAAGTAGGACTAGACAAAGCCTAAAGTGGGGACCTGAGGCTGAGAGTAAGACAGGACTAGCCGGCTGCCAATCCCACCTGCACCAGGTACGCCTCCAGATGAGCAGTGTGGCCTTGGTCCAGACCCAGGTGCTCATGGCGATGCCAGTTCCAAACATGGCAAACAGGTTGATCTTCTCCACCAGGAGGCTGGGGCGATTCTTGATCTCACAGTCTGGGATGGGCTTCTTGGTAGGCAGCCCAATGGTCACATTGGCCTGGCACCTAGGGCGAGGGAGGATCCACAGGCGAGTCTTTCTGAGTCCAATGGGGAGGTATCCAGACTACAAATCCAAAGGCTTTCAGGAAATACTGATGTCTGGACCCCACCCCAGGCAATTACATCAAATCTCTGGGGCAGAAACCCAGGCAACTCCGTGGGTTAAAACTTCCCAGGCTAGAAGCTGGAACCTTTACAAATGAGCCTGAGCCGGGCGTGATGGCACATGCCTGTAATCCCAGCACTTGGGAGGCTGAGACAGGAGGATCACAAGTTCAAGGACAGCCTCAGCAATTCAGCAAGACTCTCAGCAATCTATAGAGATCCTGTTTCAAAATTTTAAAAAAAGTAAAAAGGGCTGAGTGTGTAGCTCAGATGTAGAGTGCCCTTGAGTTCAATCCCCAGTATCACCAAAAAAAAAAAAAAAGAAAAGAAAAGAAAAGAATGAGCCTGAAGCAGTCGGGGCAAGTGTCCACCTGTTTTATTTTACAGTATTGGGGATCAAACACAGGGGCACTTTATCACTGAGATACACCCCCAGCCCTTTTTATTTTTTATTTTGAAACGGGGTCTTTCAGCCCAGGCAGGCCTTGAGCTTATGATTCTCCTGTGGCTAAACCTCCTGAGTAGGAGGTACTGTGCCATCATGCCATCAGTGCAAGTGTCTGTGTGTGTGTGTGTGTGTGTGTGTGTGTGTGTGTGTTACTGGGGATTGAACCCAGGGGCATTCTACCTCTGAGCCACACCCCCACCTCTTTTGTTTTTTTTGTTTTGAAACAGGGTCTCACTGGATTGCTTTAAGTTTCACAATTTGCCAAGGTTGCTGAGGCTGTCCTCAAACCTGCGATCCTCTTGTCTCTCTCCCAAGTACTGGGATTACAGGTGTGTGCCACCACGCCCAGCTCCTACTTTTTTGTGTGTGTGTGATGCTGGGGATTGAACCCAGGGGCATTCTACCGCTGAGCTACACCCCCAACCCTATTTTATTTTTTATTTGGAAACAAGGTCTTGCTAAGTTGATGTGAACCTCACTGAGTTTCCTAGGCTGGTTTCAAACCTGTGATCCTCCTGTCTCAGCCTCCCAAGTACTGAGATTACGAGTGTGCACCAACATGCCTGGCTTTTTTTTTCCGTAGTACTGGAGATTGAACCCACGGGGATTCTACCTCTGAGCTAACCCCCCATTTTATGTTTTATTTTGAAACAAGTTCTCACTAAGCTACTGTGTACTATGCTGGCCTTGAACCTGTGATCCTCCCGTCTCAGCCTCCCAAGTAGTAGGATTACAGGTGTGTACCATTGTGCCCAGTGCAACTGTCCATTTTGATGGCTTTTTTTTTTGTGGTACCGGGGATTGAACCCAGGGGCGTTCTACCTCTGCGCTACACCCCCGGCCCTATTTTTTATACTTTATTTTGAAACTGGGTCTCACGAAGTTGCGGAGGGCCTCA
>PVJS01030941.1:0-23762 GCA_004027185.1 Glis glis | reverse complement strand
GGAGGAAGAGGAGGAGGAAGGGGATGAAGGGGAGGAAGGGAGGAGGGGAGGAGGAGGAGAAAGAGGAGGAGGGGAGGAGGAGGAGAAAGAGGAGGAGGCTCAGCCCGGAGGCGCGGGGTAGCGCCGGCGGTTCCGCAGTGGCGGCGGCCGGGTTCGGCGGCGGGCCGGGCGGGCCGCGTACTCACCGAGGGCCGCGCCGGCGGGCGGCTGCACGGGGACCGGGTGGCGCGGCAGAGGGCGGGCGGGCGGCTGCAGCGGCTGCTATAACCGAGCTATAAATACCCGCTCGGCCCCGCCGCCCCCGCCGCGCCCGGCCCCGCGCCGCCGCCCCGACCGTCCTCCGGACCCCGAGCGCTCCAGGCGCCGCAGCCCCGGAGCTGGCGGCATGGCCTCCCCGCGCCGCCCGCCCTCCCCGAGCTCCCGCCGGCGCCTCTGCAGAGCGGCCGCTGCAGGCCGGCGAGTTAGCAACCTGGGAGCGGGCGGGGGCTCGGCCTCGGCTCGGTGTCAGCAGCCGGTCCTCCTTCCTGCGGGCATCGCAGACGCAGCATCCACCGCTTGCAGGTATCCAATGAGGAGCCCGGCGCAATGTCCTCGAAGCGCTGCAAACTTTCTAACGCAGCCTGCGGTCACACAGCATCCTCCTGCTCTGGCGGCTAGGTGATGCTGAGGAGGGGGTGGGGAGAGGCACAGCCCACGGGATTAGAAGTCTTATACTTACTTTCCAGCTGGCCTGCTCTGACACACACAGAGACACGCGTATCTGTACAAATATATTCACACAGACGCACACACACAGATATGCATGAGCATAGAAATTCCTAACACAGAGAACGCAAATACACACATGCATGTGTGTGTATACACACATATACAAGCACTCGCGTAGACACACATTTCTACACACATATATGCATAAGCACACGTAACAGCAGCCTGAGGCTTTCAGGAGCCCGTCATTCTGTAGTTCTTAAATGAGCTCCGCAGCATGGGTCGGGGAGAACCTTTAACTACCTCTGACCAATTCCTTCCTTCCCGATGTTACCTCCTTTCCATCATGCGTTTGGTCTGTTTTCTTCCACACCTAATAGCGACTGCTACTTCAGTTTACCGGTTGCTAATAATATGTCAAAAGTTGCCACCCAGCATGCTGATAGTCCATGCCGATGAGAGTGGTCACTACTGTCTATATCAAATAGAAAATGGGGCCATACATGCCCAGGTAGCAAAAATATGAAGAAAGAAGTTGCCTTCTCCTGGAGTAATCATTTAGTAATGGGCTGAGGAGCAAGAGGGAGAGCTGAGATGTCAGCAAATTTTGAGATGGGATGGAGAGGGCCATTCCCAAGTGCTGCAGTGTAGCAGATCTGGGCAGGGATAATTGGAAGTCCGCAGCCATGCTTTCTACTCATTTGATATTTTTCTAGCTTCTAAGAATAATCACATATATCCACATTGTAGTCATCGTTTATAATCAGTTTATGGTTCTCTTTTGTGATGCTTTCACAAGATTTTCCAAAAAGAGTTGTTTCTAGCTTTGGATCTCTCTCCATTTAATAATAATTTTAAGAATAAGTTTGATCAGTGCTTAATATTGCTCTTCGGAGGTCTCAGGGTTAGAGAATACGGTTCTCAGGACCACTTCAAGGTAAAAGACTGAAATGGGCAAGGTTTGCTCCAATATCAATATTCCCTTTTTAACCACTGATCAAGAAGCCTGTGCCCATAACTTTGGAAGCCACCTAGGATCTCCAGTTTGGCCCTATTTCAGGATCAGGCAGAGGAATAGCATTTATACCTTGATCTGTGTCACAATAACATAGTGACTAAAAACTTTGCTTATTGAAGGTTTATTGTGTACCAGGCTCATACATGTATTAAAACATTTCATCTCTGTGATGGACCTGTGAAATCGCTGCTGCAAAGGATCTTCATGTTTACCTATGAGGAGAGAGAGCCACACAGAGATTGCATAGTTCATTCCTGATCTCACTAGCCAGAGTGGTGGAGGAAGGCTCAGAAGCCAGGCAATGTCCCTTGGCCAGCCTATGTTTTAACCTCTCATTTTATACTTCTCCCCCATGTATCAGGAAAGATGCAGGTTTTACAGTTAGGATATCTGGAGTAAGGAATGTTAGTAGGAATTCTGGTTCCACTTCTTACCTTAGGCAAATTGCTATTACGAAATGACAATAGGAATTCCTAGTTCTGCCTTTCTTCACTTCTGAAATGGTCTCAACATGGATTAGGGATGATTCAAGAAGAGATCCTACTCAAGCCAGGCGAGGTGGTGCATGCCTATAGTCCCAGTGCTTGGGAGGCTGAGATAGGAGGATCTGCTATCAAGTTAGCAAGACTTTCAGCAACTTAGCCGGACTCTGTTTCAAAATAAAAAGGGCTGAGGTGTAGCTCAGAAGTAGATTGCCCCTGGGTTCAGTCCCCAGTACAAAAAGAAAAAGAACAGATCCTATTCAGAATTTAGGCTACTGTTCTCCCTACCTTCCAGTCTCATTCCATCCCGGTCACTACCATACAGACCTGTGAGAATTTTAAAAGACCCAATGTGTATAAAACACCTATAGTGTCAGGTATGTGATAAGTGTCCAATGAAGGTCATTTTTCCTTCTCTTTAAACTTACTGTTCTACAAAAACTTCCCTCAGAATCAAAACCTATTGGGCCAGTTTAGAAGTGGCGATTGCCTACTCACTGAGATTAGCCATTTCTCCAGTTTTCCAAGAGTATTCCAAAAAGAAATCAAGATGGCAGGGCTTCAGATCTCCCATCCCCATCCACATTTCAACCCAAACAGCTCCCTTTCTTTTACATATAGTAGTCCAGCCAACTGGCCACTGTTGTAGACAGTGTCCAGTGTCTAGACAGACTAGAAATAGTTTAGTCAATGTTCAAATCTAACTAGTCAGTCATCTGCCTGTTCTACCTGCACAAAAGATGTCATCCCTGCAGACAGGCTTAAAAATATGTCTTGATGACATGTAAATCCTTGGTAAAAACTGATCCGAAACCAGTAGTAGCCACAAGACATGATGTTTTCCTGTTCACCTCACATATCAGGAAGCTGAGAATACAATTTATTCTGTATTTTAAAAAATAAAAAAAAACAGGTGTGATGGCACATCCCTGTAACCCCAGTATTTGGGAGGCCGAGAAGGAGGATTGCAGGTTCCCAGCCTTGTCAACTTAATGAGGCCCTTGGCAACTTAGTGATACCCTGTTTCAAACTGAAAAATAAAATAGGGATGGGGTATAGCTTCAAGGTAGAATTCCCCTGGGTTCAATCCCTAGTACTAAAAAAATAATAAAATAAATAAAAATTTTAAAATGATAAAAAAGACAAGGTTCTTTTCACTCATTGGTAAAAATTGTGATAATGAACAAATTATATTCTGTTTAAGTGACCCTTTAAAAGTAAAAGGAAACCATAGCTGGAAGCATCTATGACCTTTACCAAATCAATTAAGGAATGCTTTTCACCCATGATTTGATGGACTCCAGGCAAAACTATTTTCAACTTCCAATAGATCAATCAGGATGATGTTGATTACACATTCTGAGTATAAACAGTATAATTTCTTTATTGCCAAAGAGACAAGAAAAGAAAATTGAACTTTTTTTTGGTATGTAAAGGGCAGTGACTCTACTGCCAGGATTTCCCTCAACCAGGCATCGTGGTACACATCTATAATCCCAGCACTTTGGAGACTGAGATAGGAGGATTGTAGGTTCAAGGCCAACTTCAGAAACTTAGTGAGATCCTGTCTCAAAATAAAAATATAATAATACTTAATGTCATAATGTTGTAGACTAACTTATCTACAGCATAACCCCTATATCTTCCTATTTATAAGTTAGCAAATATCTCCTGTTCTTGCTGCATTCATTTCCTACGATGTCAAAACAAATCGCCACAAACTTGGTGTCTTAAAACAGCAAGGATTTCTTTTCTCGCAGTTCTGGGGGTCAGAAGTGCGAAATCAAGTTGACAGCAGGATCATACTCCCCACAGAACGCTCCAGGAGGAAATCCTTCCTTACCTCCTTACTATTATTGTAATTTTATGTACAACACCAGGTTATTTCTCTGAGAAAATATTGAGTAAAAATACATAGCCAGGTGTGGTGGTGCACACATGTAATCCCAGTAAATGGGAGGCTGAGACAGGAGGATCACAGCTTCAGGCCAGCCTCAGCAACTTAGGTCCTCAGTAACTTAGAGAGACCCTATTTCAAAATAAATAATAAAATAGGGCTAAGGGTGTAGCTCAGAGGTAGAATGCCCCTGGGTGCAATCCCTAGTACTACTACTACTACTATTACTACTACTACTAATAGTGATAATAATTAAAAAGGGAGAAGTCATTTACTTAATGATAAAGATAAGTAGTTTTTTTTTTTTTTTTAGTATCCCTCTAATCAATGTCATCCCAATCTCTTACATCTACTTCAGCACCGTACTGCACTGGACTTTTAGTTTACTTCTATTGCAGAGGTATATTAGGTTTCTGAATGCCAAAATATTGCATGTCATTTAGACTTCTGTTCCAAAATAAAGCTAACATTTTAGGAAGCTCTTCTGCATTAGACACCTCTATGTTCTCCTGATATGGTCGAGAAAAAGATAAAGCCATTGCTCTGACACGGCTTACTGACAGACAGTAGACAAGCATAAAATGCATAATGATATACTAGCGGCAGTATGGTGTGCTATTAATAAAAGTACATTGAGGCTGGGAGTGTAGCTCAGTGCTAGAGCACTTACTTTTCTATTATGTGTGAGGCTCTGGGTTTGATCTCGACTCCACCAAAAAAAATGGACAGAACATTGAGAAGGATGTGGGTCGCAATTTTAGAAAGGTGGTCAGGGCAGACTTCTCCAAGGTGATATTTATGCTGAATAATTAAGACAGTTCCTTACCGCTACAATTTTATATCTATTTCCTCCATTGCATTCTAATTAGAGGTGATAAATAGCCCGCATATACTACATTAAACATAATCTTCCTATAATTGGATATGATGCTTGAGTAATATTTATTAATATAATCATAGTTCTTTATGTTACACAATGTACTTTGCTCATTGCATTGCCAACCAACGCTGGACTGCGGCATCTGTCATGTATCTGTTCACAATCACTTTGTTTCAGGAACTATTCTAAATGCAGACAGATAATGGAAAAGATAGGTATAGACAAAAATCTCAGAATCGTGAAATTTCACGAGAATGGGGCTTGCCTTCCAGTATTAGACTTCAAGAGAGAAAACTGAGGTCGGATGCCCAACTCTAACTCTCTTTCTACTCTTACCGTTAGTAAATCACTTTATAGTTCTAAGGAAATTGAAGTGGACAGTCTCTGAATTCTTGTCTGACTCCTATACTCTATCATTTTAGGGTAGCAACAACTTGATTGACAACAGCTAGGGAGACATGTTAAATATGATTCCAATTCAGGCAGCCACCAGTAGCCCTAGAATCATGAAAAGAAGACAGAAGCAGAAATCTGTGACCCTCAGTGGGTGGTCTCACTGTGGGAAGATGTCATTATCTATTTTGAAGCAAAGGTCTCAGCTGTCAATTAGAAATATGGGATCTAGCTTCAGGGGATATTGAGCTGCCAACAACTAGACAGGGAATTCAGTGGCTTCAAGAAGAGATTGAATTACTTCATGCAAAACAAAGAGTACCCGGCCCAATGTAAACCTCAATAAAGAAAGCAGTTGTTACTACTGTTTCTCCCAGAAGAACTGGATTATGCTTAGAAAGCCAAGGTAGAGCAACTGAACAGACATGACAAGGCTTGGATAGGAAAGCAGCTCTATCCATGGGCATGCTGGTACCTGTCACATACTCCATGACCCTGAATTCTAATCCCCACCCAGCAAAGGTGCAAATGCAGTATTTCTGACTTGGGAAACTAAGCTGACGGTGCATTTCAATGAAATAAGAAAAGAGAACACTTTCGTGCAGGCCGTGAAAGAACATAATAAATTTGGGTACAAACAAGGATAAGTTCAAGATACATAGTTGGAAATGGTGGAGATTTCCAGCAGGCAGTTGAATGTACAGATATATAACTCAAGCAAGAAACTGGGACTGAAATAACAAATGTGCTAGCCATCGGCACCCATTATGAGTCAGTGTTTCTCAGTGTGGTCCCCAGACCATCTGTGTTGCAGTAAACTAAGGAGGTAGGTGTTAATGAACAAATTCCAGAACCCCACCTACTGAGTCAGAATCCCTTGAGGTGGCGTTTAGTAATCTTCATTTAAATACAAGCCTAGTGACTCTTATGCACATTGAATGTGAAGAGTCACAGGTTGTTGGGGGGCATCTTAGACCACTCAATGAGGTCACCATTTCGGACCTGCTTAACCATGTACACAGTGCGTGCTACGTGGAAATTGTCTGCACGCGGATAAGCTTCCTTGGAATGGATGGGACCGAAAGGTGGACTTTGATGACCTCCATTCTCCCTGAAACATTCACCTTGCCACTCCCTAGTCTTGTGTTTGCCACTCCCTGGTCTTAACTTGTGTTTGCAACTCCCTTGTCTTTTGATCTTCCTGTTTGCTTTGTTTGAACCTCTATATAAGAAAGGCCTTGACCACATAAGGCAGGAGAATTTGTCATCTTGGATCTCCTCCCCAACCTCCCCAATTATTAAATCCTCTCCAAATTATTATATCAGACTTCATGTCGGTATCATGTGAGAAGACTAATGATCAGGAAGCTGCCCGGTGCAGCAACTTTCCGCAGCAGGAACCATGGAACAATCTTCAGGAAGCTGTCTGGTGCAGCAACCTTCCATGACAGGAACCACAGACTAGTTATTAGGGAGCTGCTTAAAGCAGCAACCATCTGTGGCGGGACTACAGAGCAAGCAAGTGTCCGCCAGAGCACCCCAATAATGGGTAGAAGGAATTATTGATGCTATGTTCTACAGCTACAATTTCCTGAGCAAAATGCAGAAAATGAGGACAGAAGGCAGCCAGCGAAGCCTTGTTGATAGGGTCTCATGGCACTTAAATTCAGTCACTTCCTACCACACATTAAATGTGTTCCTCCCCTCCAGACTCCTAAGGAATTACCCTTCACCAGAGCTTGCAAACTGGTGGTAATTTGGCCTGTGGATTATTTTCTTTGACTCTCACACTACTTTAAATACTTGAATTAGTCCCAGATATTTAACAGCTAGTAGATCCCAGATAACAAAACAAACTAAAAACTGAATTTCTAGTTTCCCACAAATAAGCCAGAAGAAGTAGCCATATTTGCCTCCATTCTGCATTGGCAGAGAGCTGCCCAGCAAGGTCGTCTTCAGTCATTTAGTTACCCACCTGGCTGCCTGACTTCACAAGGCGTTTGAGGCCTATCATGCACACTATCAGGGGGCTTTCTCACTTCTCTCCCACCTTATATCCCAGGTTTCAAAGCACCCTCTCTTGTCACAGACCCCCAAATCCCCTGAGCATGGCATATGGTTTCTGAAAACCACTTTAAACAGCCCCTACTTTGTGTGGGGTTTTATCCTCTGCTTCTAGATCACATTTCTTGGAGCTGTAATTGCTAATATCTCAGGTCCCTTGGAGACAACAGTAACCACTGTCCTAAAAGCAGCATGAACCTTGGGCTCAGGTAAAGCCTGACACTGATACATTTGCATGCTACCAACAGGGCTTGATTCCCTGCTAACCACAAATCAGCTGTTGAACAACGAGCGAGGAACAGAAAATTCGAGACCACCGACTCAGTTAAGGTGAGGGGCTTTATTAGCCATGGGGCTACCGCTCTCCAGCAAGGGTAGAAACAGTAGTGGTGTGTACAGTTCACAGTTTCCTTTTTATAGAGAGCAAGCCAGTTACAGAAGCAGAGTTCACGGGTTATGCTTTAAATCAACCAATCATAGTAAATTTTTCCTTATTTAGAAGCAAGGGGGTAGGTCTAGGGGTGTGGGCTAAATGTGCAGACGGGAATCAGGTTCACGGGCTTTGTCAGCCAAAGATCAGGAGGTCATTTACATAGCACACCTATGTCGGCCAAAGGTCAAGGGAGTCATTTATTAGGGTAGAAAGCAAGGCTAAGAAAAAATTACTTTGAAGGCATGTTATCACATTCCCTACTCCTGTTATTTACCTTTCTCAAACCCTTGAGGAATAGGTTTCTGTTTGTTCCTCCCAGGGTATATGTAGATATTGGTCTGGGCTATGGAGCACCATAAGTTTGATTGATTGTAACCTTTTCACATGGACTGAACCAGAAACCCTAAGAAAATAAATCTTCTTTCCTCTATGTTATGTGGTCAGTCTTTTGGATTATAGCTGTAAGAATGTGGGCCGGAATGTGATGATGCATAGTTAGAGTTTGTTAGCCAGAGTAACTTATTAGCTAGAGTGACTCCATATTTGCTACTCAGAATGACCTCAAACCTGGCCCTAAAACAAGGAAGTCGGCCTTGAAAAAGTTAAATCGGGACTTTGGCAGGACAGTTAGTGGATTGTCGTCACAACATATTTTAACTTGTTGTGTTATTGTTATCTTGCTAACCGCCTATTCTTGCTTCTGTACTTTCGTTATTCTTGGCTTGCTTGGCGTACCTGAATACTATGGGAACCATAAGGGCTTCCCACCCGCTGCTGTGGAAACCTGCCATGGGAACCTCAGTTTCACCCTGAGCTTGTACTGTATCTTACCCTATATAAGAAAACACTGGAGGGCAGTCAAGTCCTGCACTTGGCTCTCATGCCTGTGTAGTCTTACTGGCCAGTAATAAACACTCTCATTTAACACCTTTGGTGGTCTGATTGGTCTTGACTGGGATGCAACCTTGCAACATTTGCAGGCTCCAGTGAGATGCCTCAAGACTGTCAACCCGAGGTCTGGTCCGGGACTCTGTTGGAAAGGGTCCAAGAGACGGACAGGAGCTCCTAGGAGAGGCGCCACCTGAGATGTTCCATGGCCCCAGGCAGCTCTCCTCTCCTCTCTCGGGCCTCCAGTGGTTCCTGAGATGAAACCTTTGAGAAAACCAAAGTTGAGAGTCACCTGGGTTGAGGACCGCTGGAGGTAAGGTCAGGGGAGCTCTTGGGAAGACACGCAGGAGAGGTCAGACATGGCCGTCAATCCGGTGTCCAGGGTACTGTGCGAGACATCACCGGCCCACTGGTTAAGGCCCAGGTGTATGAGTGATTAGTGTCCACTGTGTGTTTGCCTTGCTGTTTGTCTGTTAATTGTTTTTGATTGCTGTCCTATTATGTCTGTCTGAAAGGAGTGCATCAGCTGTTGATTTGTCTCTGTCCTGGAGTGAATGAAGCGAGAGTCAGCTAAGTCAGTCCTCTGACTGAGTCTGAGTCTGTGGTCTCACGGCCGGGGTCCTTAGACCCCAAGGCAGGCTACGAGATCCGAGTGGGCAGACCTTGGTAAGAATGGCGAAAGCTGTCGCTCCACGGAGACATAGGATCTATGGTGGTGCTGAAATTAGCCAGTTAGCCACAAGCGACGTTAGCTGGGCCACTACGGTTAAGTCTCCACTGGCCAGGTCTGCGACTAAGTGTGATCTTGTCCCGTCTGTGTCAGAGGGTTTTACCCCTCCATGCTCTGTCTGTATGTCGTTTGTGGCTGTGTGCCATTTGTGTCTGTGTGCCATCGAATTGAGATCTGCATTAAAAAGTCAGATTCTAGGAATCAGTTATGGGTAAGTCAACTAAGATGGAAATAGGAAGCAGTACATGCTCTAAGACCTCCCCCCTTTTAAGGTGTATGCTTAAACATTTTAAAGAAATGAAAAAAATTCTGAATATGGTGTTTTTTCTCCCCAGACACGCCGGCAGCAAACGAGAAAGTGAAAGTAATGCCGCCCCTCCCGGTGTGGCCAGAGGGGAATTATTCCCCCACCCTACCCGCTTGACTGGTCCCGGCCTAAAAAAGGGTTTGGTCTTTGGGTCTACTCTCCCCTCCCCATACCCGGAGCAAATCTACGTTTGGGGAGGCAAGACGGGCACCCAAGGAAGCTGAGGCTGCTGCGGCTCCCACACCCAATTATGGTTCATGTCCCTCTGCTCTACCAGGGACCTCTGCCTAAGTCTTTCAGCTGATAAATTATGCACTGACTAACAAGGTGGTATCGTTGGGTTTTTTAATTTAAAGTAATTAGAGGTTCATTATATTAACTTGGTTAAATATTGTTTACTGTTACTTCATGTTGGGTTTTTAATTTTCCTTGTTTTCTGACTGTTAAGTTGATAAGACTACAAACCATGTAATAGTAAAACATTGGCTAACATCTATTCATGCTTACTTGACATCTAAAAGTATGTACTATCTCAACAACTGTGCAAATATGTGGGAAATATTTTATAACCTAAATTTCAGTCAACATTTAAAAACAAAAACTGGGCTTTCCTTCCTGGCAATACTACCTATAGTTTTGTCTTTTTATGTTTCCTCCATTCCTTAGTTTGACTTTTGTTGTTTCCTCTAAAACTTGTACTGGAATATTTTCAGCCAAGCTGATCTTTCACCAGATGTAAATTTAAGAAACTTGCTATCAGACTGGGCTCCGCATCCCTGCCAGATAGTGTTGCCCAGATGGAGAGGATTTTACCTTCTAAGGGACCCTCTTGGGACTTCAACTCCAGTTAAGCTAAGGAGAGTTTGGACAACTTTCGCCAAGTCCTATTAAAAAAAAAACAACAACGAGCCATTAATATTGCCTTGGTTATCCTGTCAGCCCCAGACATTAAAAAATTAATTACAAAGTTAAAAGCTAACTAGGACAGTAGTAGTGGCTTTCAGGAAAACAAATGATAAAAAGTCCAGAGGTAAAGGCTAGGGGTGTAGCTCAGAGGTAAAATGCCCCTGGGTTCAATCCCCAGTACGGCAAAAAAAAAAAAAAAAAAGCCACGAATAGAATATACATATCACTCTCATCTTCATTCCTGACTTCATTCCATTAAAAATGTATCAAAATTTGAACTGAGACCATAAGGGTAATATTAAAATGTTAAGATGAAGAGAACAAGTACAAAATTTGAAAGTGTAAAAAGGAGTAAAGGAGGGTGGGTGTGGGGATATGGGTACAGATTGCTTATAAATTGCAAAAGAAGTGTTAAAAAGTTTGTTTTATTTTCCAGCAAATGGAATGAAAAAAAATTGTCAGCACTTATTTTTATGTACTTTCTATTTTCCATAGGCAGCTTGATTTACTCAAATAGGACTAATCATACATAAATGAGAAGTGAGAATCTTCGTATAACTTTATCTGCAAAATTGAAAGTGCATGTAGGGAAAAAATTAAAGTCCTTTTCTCAAGAACACTATGAAGGTTCATTTAAGATTCTATTAACTCACATCAGAGAGGTATCCTTGAAGAGTAAAACCTTCCTCCCTATATTTTGGAGCTACTAAATAAGTACATGCATATACCTGTACTAAGTATATACTTACAAGTAATAGAAGCCAAAAGTAGATATAAAGTCTCTCCTTGCTTCTGTATATTTTTTAAAGGGTCATCACTCATGACATAAACTCAGAAGTGGCTCTAAATTTAGTTCACAAAATTAATCTCTCTGAAGAATAAAGCTCTTACGCTTGCATTAATACAGCTGATATAAGTAAATTTTATGTGAGTAGGTAATAATGAAATAAATCACAGTCTAATTGTAAGCTTAGAAAAAGACTGCATTTTCATTTTTCTGCATTAATGCTGTGTAATCAACTAATGTAATATAATATCCCTTCAAAAGTACTCTAGGACAAGTGTATTCATATACTAACATAATTTATGGTCTGAAAAACAAAATATGAGCTTTTTGAAACTCAGAGGAATAAACCGGGCGTGGTGGCGCACGCTTGTAATCCCAGTACTTAGGAGGCAGAGACCGGAGGATCCGGGTTCGCGGCCAGCCTCAGCTACTTAGTGAGGCCTCTGCAACTTCGTGAGACCCGGTTTCAAAATAAAGTATAAAAAATAGGGCCGGGGATGTAGCTCGGAGGTAGAACGCCCCTGGGTTCAATCCCCGGTACTGCATAAACAAAACAAAACAAACAAACAAAAAAAAAAACTCAGAAGTTGCTGGTCAGAGGACTCAAAAATATTTAAATCATTTCCACTACTTTCAGTAGTGGATCTTCTTAGTTGCTGTCAAATTTACAAAAATCCTAAGCTTATTCCAATTACTTAAGACCATAAATTCAAATTTGCTTTTGTCAAGTCTGTCTCCAAATGGAAAGAAACAAATGCACATATACTTCTCAATCATACAATAAAGAGAGCATCTCCTAACTCATTCTCATTCGTCTTCCAAGAGGAGTCTGTATTCAATCATTATGTGTTGAAAACATATCTCTTACTAGCAGAAATATATTCCCCTAACCAGCTGGTTATTCCTTTAGGTAAGGCCAATGCTTTTGACTGAGAATTGTAAAGAGTATTTTCTCACAGTAGATTAATAGGCACAGTTTCTACCCAACTTTCTTTCTTTTTTTTTTTTTTTGCGGTACTGGGGATTGAACGTAGGGGCGTTCTACCTCCGTGCTACACCCCCGGCCCTATTTTTTATACTTTATTTTGAAACCGGGTCTCACAAACTTGCGGAGGGCCTCACTAAGGAGAAAGAGAGAGAGAGACAGGGAGAGAGAGAGAGCAAGAGAGCTGAGGCTGGCCGCGAACCCGGATCCTCCGGTCTCCGCCTCCCAAAGTACTGGGATTACAAGCGTGCGCCACCACGCCCGGCCCCAACTTTCTTAACAATTTAAAACCATATATATTTTTGTTCAAGGTATATGGGTATGCCTGTAATCCCGGTACTTGGGAGGTTGAGACAGGAGGATCACAGGTTCGAAGCCAACCCCAGCAACTTAATGAGACTCTTAGCAACTTAGCAAGCCCCTGTTTCAAAATAAAAAATAAAAAAGGCTTGGGTTGTATCTCAGAGGTAGAATGCCCATGGATTCAATCCCCAGTACCACTACCACCACTGCCAATACCACCATCACCACCAAAGAAAAAATAACATATTAGAACCAATATATTAATTTAAATGTGAGCTTATCATAGGCCCTTTTTGTGCTCAGATGCTAAAGAATCCTGTGTGCACCTTGGCGGCTAATAGGACCAATAGTTAGAATGTGTCTGTGTTCTTTAACAGCTCCCAATGTCCAAATATCTGCAACTCATTTTAAACTTTTAATGGACTTCATTGCGTGAAATTTTAACTATACCATTTTGCATAGAATTAACATGTATCATATGTCAGTGGAATTAATACTAGCATCACATCACAGTTTGGGTTTATTTTCAATAATCACCACAAATTGGTTTATTTTCAATAACTTCAACAATATTGATATTTCACTTTAAAGAACCTTTAGTTCATGATGTCATTTTTTAAAAATTTATTAACCAGAGCCGAGCGTGGTGGCACAGGCTTGTAATCCCAGTACTTGGGAGGCTGAGACAGGAGGATCCGGGTTCGCGTCCAGCCTCAGCTACTCAGTGAGGCCCTCTGCAACTTAGTGAGACCCTGTTTCAAAATAAAGAATAAAAAATCGGGCTGGGGGTGGAGCTCGGAGGTAGAATGCCCCTGGGTTCAATCCCCGGTACTGCAAAAAAAAAAAAAAAAAATTATTAACCATAGTGCAGTTAACATTAGAATCCTAAGAAATTTCAAAGATTCTGCTTGAACCACATCACCAAAGTGACACAAATATAGTGGCTACTTTTTTTTTCTTTTTGCCCACTTGTTCCCAGAACCCCTATTCTGCCAGCCACACTTTTATCTCCACCATCTCTCTGGAGTCTTAGACTGTTGTGGGTAATGGACAGAAGGTGAGTAAAGGAGAAAATAACTGTGAAGCAGAAAGGAATGAAATAACACGGAGCAGAATGGAACACCACTACCCACTGTTACTCCCCACGATCCACCCAGCTTTTGGTCTACCGCCTCCCTTCCTCCAAAGCCGAGAGCCCAGATGACTACTCAAGCGCCATTTGAAGTGATGGCCATGGGCTTTGAGCTTCAAGTATCTATAGCTTGCACACAAAATAAATATATTTTTAAGATCCCACTAACGCAAAAACAACCTATGATATCAGAAGGCATTCTCAACGTATGAGAATATGCAAACTAGCAGCTATTTCATTTAGGTGTGCCAAAATCTGACCCATTAAAACCTGAAGCCATAAACATTTGAAAAGTACAACACAAATTTGGGTGACACAGAAAATAAACCAACTTTATTTCCACTTTCTGCCGCTCTGCCTTCCTGCTCTTGTGAAGAGCCAGCTACCTGGTCTCTATTTGTCACTGTCATCTATATTCAGAACGCCGCTGCTGATGGCTAGCGGTGTTTTTTTGCATGTGTGCAAGTGTGGCGGAAAGACGGCTGCACAACCAGCAGTTCTCTCCCTCCAGCATATACAGAAAGGCAGTCCTTGGTTTATGGCGATTGTAGTGATTTTCACAGCCTGTTACTGTTTATGGCTTTGGGCTCTTCACCTTGTATGCTACCTGACACCTCGACTCTACTCAAGTGACCTACTTTTCGCTTCATGAGTTGCTGCTTCCTGGCATTTTATAGCCAGACTGCCTCATTTGAAAATGTACCTCTGTGTATCCTTATAACACCTCTCCTCTGTCTTCAGCAATTCACTCTGCTTCAGTTCCTCAGACAGCTGATACTGGGTATTCTACTGTCAGAACTGAGACAACTGGTGCTGATGAGGGCAGGGAACAAACTCGCTGCCTCTCTCAATAGCTCTGACCAACCTGTCACAAGACTTAAAACTCTTAACTGCAAAGGCATTGACAATTTACATCCAAAGTTAAAGCATTAAAGGCGCCCATAAATGATATATCAAAATAAATAATAATTTAATAAGAGGGATTATTTATTTAACACTGACTATGAGCTCTCTACTGCATGTAATTGCCCTTAAAACTCAAAAACTCCTACGAGAACTCATTATTGGCTGTATTTTACAAATGAGGAAACTGAGACTTCTGGATGGGTTAGGTAGTTTTCTCCTGGATGACATGTCTAGCGAGAGACGGGGTGAGATCTGAACCCAGGACTGTCTGAACCCAAAGCCCAGGTTGCCCCACTGAGCACTGATAATGCTTCAGAACGGCCTTGATCAGTCATTCACACCTTGCACAGGTGCTGGCGTGCTCAATAAAAGTTTGATGAATCGGTGAATGTGCACCTTGCTGCGAATTAGTTTACCAGATTGGCTTCCAGTTACCTGGCAAGTATTCAGAACAAGTGAGACCCTGGACAAGTTAGCGTGTTAGCAGGAAGGAGAGGTGCAACCCAAGGCAGAGGCAATGGCGCTAGCAGGCCCGAGTGAGACACAATCTAAAGAGGCCGGGGGGGGGGGATTACAAAAATGCTTTAGTATTAGAATGATAGTGAAATAAACAAAGAAATAACTCGGCAAAGATGAATAAATATCAACACCAATTCTGGGCTAATATTGTTGCCCAGAGATGACTCTGCTGTTGTGGTTCTTTCTTTCCCCTTTTTACCATCTCTCATTCAAGAGTACATAGCTAGCTAGGCAGTCATAGACATGAGACTGGAAGACGAGCATGGTGGTGCATGCTTGCAATCCCAGTACTTGGGAGGCTGAGACAGGAGGATCGCAGGTTCGAGGCCAGCCTCGGCAACTTAGGCTCTCAGCAACTTAGCAAGACCCTGCTTCCAAATAAAAAATAAAATAGGTCTGGGGGTGTAGCCTGGAGATAGAAGGGCCCACGGTTCCATCCCAAGTACCACAAAAAAAGAAAGAAGAAAGAAGAAAGAAAGAAAGAAAGAAAGAGAGAGAGAGAGAGAGAGAGGAAAGAAAGAAAGAAGAAAGAAAGAAAGAAAGAAAGAAAGAAAGAAAGAAAGAAAGAAAGAAAGAAAGAAAGAAAAGAGAGGACTGGAACCCAGAGATTTTCCCAACAGGAAACACTGCCTCCTGTATGCACACTCAAACTTTGAATTCTTAAGAGTGCAGTTTAACTCACTAAGAGCTGTATTTTTCTCATGGACATTCCCATTATTTCAAACATATTTCTATTCCAGACCTGAGTCGTAGAACAGAAAGAGCTGTATTCTTTGGAATCCTTCATCCCATCTCCATTATAAACATCTAAGATGTGCCTCAACAGTAAGAATGCACTGGAGATCTCTCCCCTGTATTCCACCTCACCATTAATGAGCTAGAATATTCAGTGGAAAATATCAGGGCACTAACAATGATTGTGGAAGAAAGAAAGGAAGAGGAGAGGGAGAGAGGGAGGGAGAGAGAGAGAAAAAGAAGCAGTCTTTAAAACAAATGAAACCAAGGTTAAAGTGGGTTGCAGGTTCTCTGGCTAAAGCCAAGAAAAGGAAGCTGTGATTTAACTGGATCTGGGCTATTTTGTGAAAGAACTGTTCAGGGAGAAAAAACAGCTAATAAGTAAGGACCTTGAAATGAACTTCTTTGAGGCAAAGTGTAATGAACTCTGACAAGTAAAAATGGACTGATGAGTCCCATGTGGGCTGGCCATGCCAAAGGGTCAGAGTGTGGAGAAATAAGCTGTAATGTTATCTCAGAGAAAGCGGGGGGAGAGTTCATGATTTGAAGGGGCAAACCAGTTCAGAGAACCTGAATGATAAGCCCCCAGCATCATGGGGAAGGCTGGTCAGTGTATTACTATGAGGGAAACTGTGATGAACCACTGGGTCAGTGCATTTGAGGACTCTAGAGAGAACACTGTAGTTCTATAGTGAGGCTAAGTAGAAAACTGGACCCAGAAATCAGGTGGCAGACTCAGCTTCTTAATGAGAGAACCCAAATCAAGGACAAGAGATACCTGGGAGAATCTGGTTAACTCATGAAACCTTTGCCAACATAAAAACTGAGTATCACAAAAGAAGAATTGCATATTTTTCTCACTAAATATATCCCTAACTTTGCTCTTAATGTACTAAATCCAAGATACACATTAATTACAGTAAAATGTGTTGCACTCCAGTGATTAAAGAGAAAGAAAAGGCAGATCAAGCCTCAAACTTCTGTGAATTCTTTGGTCCGATCCTACCCAATCCTCCAAAGAGCTCGATTCTCCATTGACAACAGGTCAAACATAACTGAAATGAAGCAGCAGAGAGGAAGTGTCCCCAAGAGTTTTCTCTTTGAGGAGCTGTCTCTGAGAACTCATGAAAGAAAGAGCAGATAAAAAAGTCGAATCTAAGGCTGTAGGTAACAAAGAATGAAGTCCAAACCAGGATTGTAAGATTACATTAGAGGCCAGAGAGAAAATACTGATTTCTCTTTACAATATTATTCAGTTATTCCACAAAGTAGTCAAATTAGTATACTAAATATTTATTAAAGATGGAAAAGCCTTTTTGAATTCTTATATAACCAATATTTATGGGATAAGTCAATATTTAAGAGAATGTTGCAATTCCAAAAATATATGTATCAGCTATATGCTTTTTTTTGCGTGGTACCGGGGATTGAACCCAGGGGCATTCTACCTCAGAGCTAGACCCCCAGCACTATCTTTTATCCTTTATTTTGAAACCGGGTCTCACGAAGTTGCGGAGGCCTCACTAAGTAGCTGAGGCTGGCCGCAAACCTGGATCCTCCAATCTCAGTCTCCCAAGGACTGGGATTACAAGCATGCGCCACCACGCCCGGCTTTAAAAATGCTTTTCTTAAAGGATGGGCAGGGTGGCATATGCCTGTCATCCCAGTCCTTGGGAGACTGAGACAGGATTGAAAGTTGGAGGCCAGTAGTGTGTGGTAACTTAGAGAGACCCGGGTTCAAAAATGAAAAATAAAATAGGGCTGGTGATCAGAAGTAGATCACTCCTGATTTCGATCCCCAGAAACACACACACAGACACACACACACACACACACACACACACACACACACAATTTTTCAAAGAATAGAGATATATTTGTATATTTTGAAAGATCTACAGTAGTTCTAAATCTGATAAACAATGCTTATTTACGACATTTGTGCAAAGCGATATTTTCAGATCTAGGCTGATCTGTAAAATTATAGAAAACCTTTGCCACTCTCTATCTCATCACATATACAGAATGTAGAAAAAGAATATGAGCTAATAATCATAATTTCACCTTCAAAATTCTATGCTCCCTTGCTGTCTAAATTTTCACTAGTTGTAATATAAAATTCAGGGACTGAATGAACTTACCTACTACAGCATCCCCCATTTTACAAGTCTCCTATACAAGTTCTCACTCTATGAACTAAAGAACTGTATAATAAGGGATATTTCTACATAACAATTTGGGTAAAGCAAAATGCCTCACAAAATATATTTGGCTGCTAGTAACAAAGACTGAAAATAATAATGGCTTAAACTGTGCTGAAGTTATTTTTCTTGAATGTAAAATAAGTCTGGAAGTAGCCACAGAAGATCAGATGTGGGAGTAACAGTGAACAGGACCCAGGTTCTTTTCTTCCATCCAAATTTATAGTTTTTATCACTGTTTGCTTCAAGTGTAAGACAGCAGCTAGAACTCTAGCTATCACATCTTTATTCCAATAGGCAAGAAGAGAAAGTGGGATGGGGAAATAATAAAAAAGATTCTCATCAACGAACTAGCCCCATTTTAAGAAGCCTTTTAAGAAGATTCACCCAACAGCCTTTCTACTCCATGCTGGAACTTAACTACATCTAGCTGCAAGGGAAGGAGAAATACAAACTTTTAGTTGGGCATTTTTAAATACCAAATGAAATCTGAGTTTTGTTATAAAGGAATAAGAATATAGTGTAGTAACTGTCCATCTCACCAAAAGCTATAATTATTATTATGGTTGCTATTATTATTATTATTATATTTTTCCATGTGGTACTGGGGATTGAACCCAAGGGCACTGTATCTCTAGGCTATGCCCCCAGCATCCCCTTTTTATTATTTTGAAACAGGGTCTTCTTAGTTACTGTGCAATGTTAGACTCAAATCATCAATCCTCATGTTTTTTCTCACAAGTACTGGGATTACAGGCATGCACCACCACTCCAAAAACTATTATTAAATCATTAAAATACATGTGTTCGAATACAATTATTTTAATGATGTTTGAACAATCCCTTTTCTGGGATTCATTGTACTATTGTTTCCATTATTAACATAAAATGTTAAGAGTTAAATCTTTCACTGGAACATCCCTAAATATAGGTCACCACACTGATCTAACTTACTCCTAAAAGAACAAGATAGATACATTGGAACAGTTTTATGAAATCCTTGTTGTGGAGCAGTACTTAGCTTTACTAAGTACTAAGTCCACTTTGCATCCTAGTTAACTATAAGACTATTTTTTTAAAGCTTTTTACCAATTTTTATCTTCTTGAAATGCTGGGAATTGAACCCAGGACCTCATATATGCTAGACAAGTACTGTACCACAGAGCTACATCCCCAGCCCTAAAGTTGTGGTTTTTAGGCAGCTCCAAAAGGTATTTTAAAATTGATGTGAAGGGGCTTTAATTCTCCCCAAATTTTGCAAGTATTGCTCCTTATCCCTCCCATCAATCATTTGCTGTGAACCTTTTTAAAGTTTTAAAATACAACACAATAGAAAACAAACAAAACCCTGCTATGCAAACTCAGCTTTCATTTGCTCTAGCACCATCTCCCAGCCAGACTGCAGATTCCAGCCCTAAATTCTTTTAACATGAAAATGCAGATATCTCTTGTGACTACAAAAATACTTAAAGGACATAAAAAGTTGTCCCCTATTAGGGACTCGTTATCAGAGTATCTTCTGTGCATGCTATTTAAACATCAGAGAACCATTGTAAGTATTAATTAGCATCACTAGAAAAGACAAAGAAACAGGGAAAACGAAAGAGCACGGTATGCTCAAAGTGGTTTTCAAATATTCCCATTAGCCTTTGAAACCATCCTACCCCACATGAGATGTTAGAGATAATGAGAAAGACATTCAAGATGCTGTTGCTAAGGCATTTCTCCAACCCAGGGTGAAAATCCTACTATAAACAATACATTAAAATGCTGTTTGCTTTGTGCTTTTTTGCACATTGATTCAAATATGCATCCTTATCATTGTCAACAACTCTTTCCAATCAAAATGTTTCCAGTTTCCTTCACTAAGAAGTACATATCCTATATTAGGATTACTTAACTCCAGATTCCACTCGGTTGAGTAATAAAGAGATAGTATTTGCTTGAACTGATCTTTAATCCAAACTCTTTGTTCTGTTCTTCAGTGACTCATTCAAGCACCACAGAGCCTGACTGGACTGAAAGAATCTTCTGTTATATATTCCATTTTGTTAACAGTTTTAGCAGTCTTGCCAGGTGGATTGTTGGGGGTTATAATTCCATGCATACAATGAAAGTTAATCTCAGACAAGGTATGTTGCTTAATGCTTGATCCTCATTGTTATGACCCAAAGAGCTCTTTTTTATTATTTGATGCTTTATAAGTCTAGGTATGTTATATAAGATGCAGCAGTTGGTGATATTGCAGTTTATGAACCTATATAAAAAAACCAACTTTGGAAAATTGCTCTTGATGATTAGAAGTTCAGTCTAATCTTATTTGCTCTGTTTTAAATGACATTATTTTGAAACATACTGTATTATAATGTATTGTATTGGACTTAATGCTAACTAGCATATATGAAAGCTAATATATATCGAGCACCTAATATATCAAAAGCTTTATAAAGTCATATCTCATTTGATTTCCATAATAATTATAAGACAGTGTATGACAAGAAAGAAAATTGAAGCTGAGGGAAGTCAGATAATTTTGTTCATGGTCATACAAATTCTATGTGGCTTTTTATCCTATATAAGGGTTTCTTTCTCTAGAAAAGCCTAAAACAAACGATGCAGCATTTTGTAATATAATTTTTTCACAAATTAAAGAAGAAATGATTCTCTCCCTTTTTTGATGTGTTTAACATTCATTTATTCCAATCACTTCTTTTTTTTAAATTTGGTACATTGTAAATTTTACATCATATTGGGATTATAGAGTGTCAGAAAAATGCATAGACATAGTTCTTGGGAAATGATTCTCTCCTAACAAGGGTTTCCAATTCAGAGAAGAGACAAGGTAGGTAAGTGATTATTTATAGTTTTATGGACCATACACAAACATATGCTGCTAACATTAACATGGTACCCATCGTATTTTCTTCTGTATAAAGAATTCATGGAGGATCTAAAGTTTTTGATGTCATTATTTGTCAACTGACCACACAGAAGATCCAGGTCAGAAATCTTAAGCTAACAACCAGTCCACAGGCTGAATCTGACCTGCATGTATTTGTTTTGTTTTCTCATATTTTTTAAAGTTGAAATTGAGATTTTACATAAACTTCTAATTTCTGGTATCACTTGAAAATCAGATCAGTTACCCTGAGACTGAATTCTCACAGGTCATCAGCGAGTTAGAGTTGAGCAGTAGCAGCTTCCTTTGGAACCTGTGCTCCTGGGTACCACAGTCATCTTTTGTCAACCTCATTAATTTATGTTACTTAACTGCTCCCTTCCCATGCATTTGGGTTTGTGACTGCAACCTAGAACTTAGGTTCTAAATACCAGCTTTACCAACTCTAAGGCTGTTTTCCATACCCAGGATTCATCTCCTCTCCTAAGATAATGCCTTGTGTGTGTGTGTGTGTGTGTGTGTGTGTGTGTGTGTGTGTTACCGGGGATAGAACCCAGGGGCATTCTACCTCTGAGCTACACCCCCGGCCCTATTTTTTATCCTTTATTTTGAAATCGGGTCTCACGAAGTTGCGGAGGGCCTCACTAAGTAGCTGAGGCTGGCGGCAAACCCGGATACTCCGGTCTCCGCCTCCCAAGTACTGGGATTACAAGCATGCGCCATCACTCCTGGCTAAGATAATGCCTTTTATTCATGGTTATTGTGACCTGGGCAGAGCAGCCTGCTTGGCCAAAGGCTGATTTGATACCTGAACCAAGCAAAATCAATCATATGCTTTCTCCTAGGAACTTGGAACTTGGACTTAGACAATCTATTTAATCCCTGCATGCAAGGAGAACTGTGACTGTCCATTTGTGGCCATATTCTGTTATTTTGACTACAGAAGCAGAGAGATTCCACTTGGAGAGAAAAGCAAAAATGAAGCTAGGCCATCTGGCCATTTGGATCCACAAGATTCTACTGTTTCCTTATAATACAACTCCTTTGTGCATATATTGTTTTAAAAGGTTGCTGTCTCTTACAAACATTTGTCCTAGCCTTGAAACCTGCTGACTCCCTCTTTCTGTGCCTCAATTTCCAAATTTCTTAAAGTTGCAAAATAAAGCTTGCCAGAGAGGGTTATGTTGGTCTTTCAGCCTGCCAGACAGGATTCTGAGGGTGCTCAAATTAGTCTCTATGTATTCTTTGAAAACCATAAACCACCATACAAATCTAAGACATTATTTTCAAGATATCTCTGGCAAAAGTTCAATAATTGGAGACATAATAGATAAGAAAAAGTGGGAAAATATTTGTGGCTAGGGTTCATCACTGGGCCTATGGTCCTTGTAACTTGTAATTCAAACTACTGCACTGGCAGAAAAAAGCACTTTCTGGAAGATGTGGTAAATAGAAAGTCCATTTACGTTGGTGATGCCAATCTAAATGGCCTTTCTTCTTCTTCAGGGTTGGGCATACAGTGGTCCTTTCTAGGCATTAATATGGGTGAGGGTTTTTTTGTTTTCGTTTTTCTTATCAGTACTTTTGAGCAGTGCCAACTTCCTTAGGCAATTTTCCCTAGTCACCAGGACATGAATCAGCCAAAAAAACCTGCAAGTGAACTCTGCAATTTTCTCTGCTCAACAATGCAGTCAAAACTGGTAAATCAGGATGAACCATTGAGTCAGGAAGGAGCTGGTTGGAATGAAATGCCTCCCTACACTTCTTAAATCCAAAGAAGTAATAAAACTGAGATTAAATCATGCTTATTTCTGAAGATGAGGATCTTGTTTGAGACAGTTCAGATAACAAGTAACAGAATGTGAAAACCTTGTTTGTTCTGGTCTCAATAAAAAAAACAAAAACAAAAACAAACAATTGAAGGCCTGCTATTGAGTAACCAATTAAAATACATTGTATTCAAAGAATGATTTTTATTAACTTGTACATATACTGTTAATCTGAACAATATTTATTAGCAGGTTGTAATTTTGTAAATTAGTTCAAGATCCTAGAAACATGATCTAGCTTTCTACCTTGAAGTAGTAGAAAAGCTGTTCAAAAATAAAAACACAATTACCTTTTGGAAAGGAAATGCACAGAAAATGAGACAGAATTTTAACTAATACCCTGTTACCATACAGATGTATCCAGTGAACTTCAAATAATTAATTTAAAGTGGGCAGTCAGTGGTAGAATTGATCACAGAAGAATCTTTTCATTCTCAATAGCTGTCTCTTCTGCGAAAGAAAAGAAAGAAAAATAAGGGTTCTAAACATGCCCGACTGAAGAGTGAACGATGTGCGATCAACTTAAACTGTGGAGGACAAAAATGATGAGAGACCTCCTATCTATCAATTCTTATTTTTAAATAAGGGGTGGGGCATGGCCTCTTTTTTTATGTCGAATTGTTTGTATTACGGGGAGAGTATACCAAACAGGAGGTCGTGCACGCACGTCTTCTAGGCTGAAAATGTAGGTTCCGAGCATCCCTGGGCCCGAACCGGCGGACGGCGGGGTCCAAGGTGGCTGGAAGGCGGAGACCCGAGC
>PVJS01030940.1:0-23760 GCA_004027185.1 Glis glis | reverse complement strand
TGTGTGTTGTGTGTGTGCGTGTGCATGTGTTGTGTGTGTGTGTGTGTCTGTGTGTGTGTGTATAGAACAAAAATGGGCATGTGGAGCTGTAGGGATGGATGTGGGAGACTGTCCCTAGGCCAACTTTTAGCTCCAGTGTTCAATGATTCTGATTATGCCCAAAAAGACCAATACCTTAAATTCCCTGACCAACAGTTCTGACATTCTGCATCTAGGGATGCCTTCTCTGGTGGGGACCCCCATCCTCACCCTCTACCACGTCCTTCTCCCCCGGGGTCTCTGCCCGACACAGGACCTAGAAACGTCCTTCAGACCCCGCTTTTATTTCCAGGTGGGTGTGCCGCCGGGCACCTGGGCCTTCTGCCTCTCCACCCTCATCTTCCTGCTTCTGACGACCAATAACCCCGCCATCTACAAGCTCCCACTCAGCAAGGTCACCTACCCTGAGGCCAACCGCATCTACTACCTGTCCCTGAGAAGCAGTGAAGAAGCGAAGTCCCCCAGCGGTGACTAGCTCCAGCAGCAGCGCTCTGGCCTGGCTGCGGTGGTCTCAACTCTGGGTCAAGCAACTCAGTGCTCACCTTCTCTGCCTCTCCTTGCACCTGTATGGAATCAAACACACCTGTACCTCCCTATCCCTGAGGCTGATTTTTCTCTCTCTGCTCAAATCTTCATAACTATCCATCGTGCCTTAAAGGAAGTTGTGCATTAAAGGAAGTTGGTGACGAGACTGCTGGAATCAGACGGAAGGGGTGTGTTGTACATGTTGGCGTAAAACAAAATTATTGTTTAGTCGTTTGGAAAGGTGATTCAAAGATAATCTTCTTGGAATGTTTAATTACATAATATATGCTGTAGAGTTGAACTTGCTGAGTGGCTCCTCAGCAAAACCAGAGTGGAGCTGAGTTGGGGACGTGTACTGGAAGTGAAGGCACCATAGGGCAGAGTTGGTGGCTGATGAGCACTGATAGCCTCACACAGAAGACAGGACTTTCATACTGATGGGGTTTTAAAGTCAAAACGGGGACAACTGGGGCACTGGACGTGTCTAAATAAGGAGTCTTGAACATTCAGATTTTCCTTTAACCACTAGTGGTTACTACCCCTTTCCCAACACTCAGAATCAAAAGCCTATTTCTATATTATTATATAAAAACAAAATATTGAAGAGCTTACTTTAACAAGATTCTAACTAATTTCTCCAATGCCCCACACCAACATTTTTTGTTTTGTTTTGTTCGGAGTTTTGTTTGTTTTGTACTAGGGGTTGAACCCAGGGGATTCTACCTCCAGGCTACTCCCCCAGCCCTTATTTGATTTTTTTGTTTTGAATCAGGGCCTCGCTGTGTTGCTAAGAGTCTCACTAAGTTGCTGAGGCTATCCTTGAACCTGTGATCCTCCTGTCTAAGCCTCCCACATAGTAGGTTTATAGGAATGTGCCACCACACCAGGCTGGAATTTTATCATTCTTTCACTATTCCCCTCCCCAAAGCTCCAGTCCTTTCAACACATGTACCTCTCCAGCCATCTCCCACCCTAAATTTTGCTGAGATAACTTATCATTTTTAGTTTTCCCTTGCAATATGCCTCTTCTTTTTGCAAGAATGCATATCTAGCCTTCCATCACACATTCCCCGTAATTCTATCATTGTCCACTTGGCGTTTACTTTTTGACCTAGGCATGTTACCTTTTATCATTCTTTCCTCTTCCCCTGCCCTACAATCTCTGTTCTTGTTTAGAACACTGAATATTTTCTTCAAATAATATGTGAGGAAATACGGGTAACATATTCTTTTGCGTGTGTGTAGTACTGGGGATTGACCCCAGGGGTGCTTTACCACTCAACTATGCCCCAATCTTTTTATTTTGGGGGCATGATCTCCCTAAATTGTCCAGGCTGACTTCAAACTTGTGATCCTCTTGCCTCAGGCTCCTGAGTAGCTGGATTATGGGGGGCGTGCCACCACACCAGCATCCCCACAAAGTTTCTTTCCCCTGGCGAGTGAGTGATTTGGGTTAGATGTGGGGATCCTGGGCTGCAACCATCCCCCTCAGTTGTCTGTGGATGTTGTTTTCTCATTTTCTGAGGTCAATCTCATTGTTGTTCTTTTGTTAAAAAAAAAAAAACTGTTGCCAGGCATGGTGGTGCACACCTGTAATTCTAGTACTTGGGAGGCTGAGACAGGAGGACCACAGGTTCCAAGACAGCATCAGCAACTTGGCGAGATTCTTAGCAATTTAATGAGACCCTGTTTCAAAATGAAAAGAGCTGAGGGTGTATCTTGGAGGTAGAATGCCTCAGGGTTTAATCACCAGTACCAAAATAAAAAGTAAAATAACCAGATATTTCATCTTCATCTTGGGAGTCATAAATGTTATAAAGTCAAGCCTAAGTGTGCATCTTCTGTCATTAATCCTGCCTTTCAATTTGCAAATTCAAGCCTTTCTCCAGCTCAGTGACTTTTCTCCTAACATGTGTCTGACTATTGCTTTTTCCTCCATCTCTTCTGTCTTCTCTCTCTCTCTCTCTCTCTCCTTTATACATATGTTAGGCTCCTGGATCTCTGTCCCAAGTTGCTTATCTTCATCGCAGTTTTTACCATTTGTAATTTTGCTCGGCAGGATATTTCTTCCACTATATCTTTCAGCGGCTGGTTCAGGTCCCAACAGTAACTTTTCTTGCCTTCGATTATCAGATAACATAGAAATTTTTTTGCTACACAATCATGGTTTTCGTTTTAGAAAATCTTTGGGATGGGAGCTAAAGTTAAATCTCCACACGTGTTCATATTAGTCTTCTGCTATTGTTTATCTCTTGTTCCTGAAATCAGGTACAGCTTCTGGTAACTTGTGGCTCCAAACTTCAGCTCATTCCCCTTATTCCATCCCAGATGGGCTCCTGTGGGCCATCTGCTGGCATTCATGACTGTGGCCTGACCTCATCCACTCATTCATCCCTGAGACTTCGCATGAGGAAATAGTAATATGTTGCTCAGCCACTCACAATAAACCAGGAAAGAATCAACCAGTCCCTGTCTTCAAGGAATTGGTTTGATGGAGATTTGCCAGACCAGGTGAATAGTCTCACCTGAGATGAAGATGAGGCTGGTATCTCACGCTGCCTGGGCCCACTTAAGTTCACAGCACCAGTTTTCATCTTGAGGAAATTATCTGGTCAGGTTGGTCTTCTGTTTAGGAAATGTATTGGGCATAGTTTTAAGGGTTCCGGGAAAATTTCTATGCCTCCTCCTGTCCCCTATGTTCCCATAACCTGCTGCCCAAACATTCCCAGCCATGCCTTTTATTGAAGGCTTTGAACCTGTTAAAAATGTAAATAGTCTGAGAAAAAGACACAGTAAGAATCATTTGCATCTTGGGTTGAAGGAGCCGTTTCTGAGAATAGGTTTGACAAAAAAGGAGGGGAGAGTACAAAGAAAACATGGGCAGCACATATTGAGACAGTCTTTGGAAAAAGGGAAAAAAAGGCATGCTGCGATGAGGCCAAGCCAAGTGAATGAGGGTCTGGAGCCCCCGTGTCCCACCGGGAATGATGAAGCTAGTTCTATTTGGCTTGAAAAGAAGAAATGTATGAGGCCAGGGCTACAGCAGGAAGCAATACATTAATGTCCTTCCAGAGGACAGAGCATAGAGGTGGGAGTGACAAGCAGGCCAACTTTGAATCAGTGGGTGGGTTGCTTTGTAGTAGTGGAAGGTGCCTTAGCAAAGGTGTCCTGTGAGACTGAGATCCCTGCTTGGCAGCGCAGCAGCAGGAGCTGGAGACCTGCCGGGAGCCCTTGCTTCAGGCGGGGGCTAGACCAGATGACCACGGCAGCCTCTCTCTTCCAACTCTTAAGTTTCTGTGATTCTACAGCCCTGAGTTCCTCCAGAGAAATAAGGAGGAAATATCACTAACATGGCAAAACATAAGAACATGGAGACTAAAAGTACCAAACATATACCATTATTACCTTTGCAGCTTTTCTAGAGCTCAACCAGTTAGCCATTTGGTCGGTTTACCGAAATGCTCAACATGGTTGCTTGTGTGGACATAAGCTGGAGGACTGGTATCACTCAGCTGGGCCTTGTCCTCAACCTCCCTATCTCTCTCCCCACTTGGGGATTCTTTTTCTGGTCAGCCCTCTAAGATCTGACATCACTTGGTCTTCCTGCCCTGTGTTTGTGGCTACATCACACCAGCGTTCCCCAGTTTGTGCATCCCATGTGAGTCTGTGCTCCATTCCCTTGGGTCCTAAAGGTTGTGAGGGCCTGGGGACAGCATCACATAAATCCAGGTAGGGGATGGCCTTTTCCATGTGGGCATGATTTCTACTCAATAAACCACAGTCTCGTTTGGCAACTTTAAAGGCACTCACGTTTTATATGAGATTTTCTTTACTTGCCTGGTTTTTCCTGCCTCTAGCCATTCACAGAAGATAGAAAAATCCTTAGGGACCCCTTCTACCTTGAGAGGAACTAGAAATTCCAGTGTCTCAAGGAGGGGGTAGAAGGGAGAATCGCAAGTCCTTTTTAACCCTTTGTGAACTGATGACCAGTAGCTCCCAGACCCCTTCTACAGCTGCACAGGCTGCTGGAGCAAAATGAAGGAAAGGAAGCAGCACTTTGGGGAACTTCTAGCTCTGGCTTGCTCTTACTCCACAAGGACTCTGGCCCTTTCCCCTAGAGGAACCTGACCACCCCAAGTTCAGACCCTACTGGTTAATGTAGAGCTGCATAAGCATTGTGAAGAAAGCAAGTGAATTCTGATTGAGCTTTCAAAAAAGCATCTGTCCCATAAATAGGTCTCTTGGTGAGTCCTTGGTACCTGGGATCCACCCTTTGGTAGGACCTACTGGGGACAAGATTCCATCATGGCCTTTTGCTTTCCAGGACAGCACTTGATTGCCCTACCCTAAGTCTAATGTGTGTGACAGATACTATATTTCTAAGATCCATCGTTCCTTTTAACTCATGTGCCCACTGTGAGCTTCCTGGATGGCTTCTTCAGGGGTGATTATCTTCTCTCTTTTCAACTTGATTACATATTGTTCATAAGTGGCATCCCTGTGATATATCTGGGGTAGATGGATGCTTAGAGAGCTGGAACAGGCCACCATAAGAAGTTCAGGAGCCCTTAAGAGGGGCCAGAGAAAAACAGTAAGGGTTGAGCATCCAGGATGAACCAGGAGACTGGGTGGTGGGGACAAAGAAAAGGTGAGGGCTCAGGAGAAAAACAGTAAGGGTTGAGCATCCAGGATGAACCAGGAGACTGGGTGGTGGGGACAAAGAAAAGGTGAGGGCTCAGGTGTGATTAGCAGATGCCGTGGCCAAGCAAGCAACACCCAGGAAGGCCCCTACGCAGGGACCTGATTTGCTCTCATGCACTCCCCACCTCTCCCCGGAATGTGGAGCCCTCTGGGCTCCTTCCACCCCCTTTGTTTGCTTTCCTGCTACAGAACCAAGACCCCTCTTCAGCAGTTCCAAAACACCTGGTGCAGTGGGAAGGAGACCTTTGACGTCAGTGGGGGAGTTTGTGTACTCAGGTGTGGTTAATTTCCTCAGCGTGAGGTTTTGTTTCTGGTCCTGGGTAGGTGACCACAGTCCACCACTGAGTGTACATTGGGGTGGCGGTGGGGTGAGTACAGGGTTGATGGTCCATCGTTCTCACATAACCAAACAAAACATGTTTGGGCTGGGCCCCCTCCCCAAACACCAACCCACCAGACCCCATGGCTTCACGAAACTGGGAAGGGACGGCTTCCCTAATATATAGACCTCACAGTCCTTTCTGGACACAAGGGTTAGGCCATGCCCTTCTTGAGAGGGTCCCAATGATCCCCCAGGACCCCAGTCAGCAACAGTTAGGAGGGAAAATCTGAAAATTTCCACAGAACCAGAAAGAAGACATCAAGTATTGGGCTGTGCAAACATTTCCATCGAGACGCCGATGGCAACACTGCTCCCCAGCCCGCACCCTGCCTGTACTGGGAATTAAGGGAGCTTATTGAGGTTGGAAGGCAAATTGGCCCCTGGAGGAGACAACGCTTAGATAATTGCTTTAAAGGCAAATGTTGGAGCTAGAATTCTAATGAGAGGAGGTAACGCCTGAGAGACAGCAGGGAAGCTACCACGGCCCCCAGCTCTGCCCTTTAAAGGAAAGCTGCCAGACCCACCCAGGTGGGGGAGCCATGGTAGTTGGAACTTATCTTCCCCAGGGGGTTTAGGAAATAGTCTTTTGACAGGAGGTCAGAGAGAGCACGGGGGAGTTGCAGAAGGAGCATCTGTCTGTCTCTCCTCTCCCCCATCCTCCATGGTATCCTTCCTCAACTGGCAGGCATATGCCAGCCATGGGTTTAGGGCATGCAAATTGGTGAATTTACAAAAAGTCCTCAAGAGGATGGGCTTGAGGGCTCAGAGAAGTGAGGAGGTTTGGGTTTAGAAGAAATCATAGTGCCTGGACTTGAGGACCAGAGACGCCGCCCAGTTGGAAAGAAACTTCGTCCCGAATCTTGATGGTCTAGATTTCTCCAGCCCTAAGCAGGAAATCGAAAGGAGCCCAGGTAAGAGATGCTGGGAATCGAAGTCAACCAGGTAGATTCCCAGCCAACAGCAACATCTGGTTTTTCAAAGGAAAAGTTCTGTTTCTTTCTTCTGTTGAGTTGCATCTGGGGAAAGCAGTTGTGGGATGGGAAGCTCACTAAGAACTCCAGAGAAAAGCTAAATCTTGGAAGTATCAAGCTAGAATTGCTCTTAAATATTTATAGTTTAAAACCAGTATTTTATAGATGAGGAAACCATGGCTATACAGAGATGAGTCCAGAGGCTAAAAGAGCCTTCATGGAAGTCCAGGTATCCTAACATCCAACCCTGAGCTCATCTTCTCACCTGGTGACAGAATCAAGTGAATCAATCAACCTTCAGATCCCTTTGTCACCTCACCTGCCTACTGGATGAGCCTTTATAGTATTTATCATCCTTCCCTTGACATCAGTATGGTTCCCAGGGCAGTGCTCTGCTGGGTTGAGTCTCTGGAGTACAGCTCTGGCTAATGAGGTAGAGTTAGATACCTTCTGCCAACCAGTCATTATATGGTGCTTCCAGAGCTGAGCACCTGCTTCAAGCTCCTGGCCTGTCTCCTTAGCCCCTGTACCCCTTCTACAGACATGCCAGTCAAACTGGACCAACCAGTCTCCACAAACATCTTAATATCCTAGCTCCTTGGCACCCGCTCCTATGTACCAATCTTAGATTACTGTAGACTTATTCTGTGTAGCTACAGAAAAAGGATGTTTCTGAAAGACAGATAGCTGAACCATAAGAAGCAACATTCCAGGATATTGATCTGATCAGAGAATGGACAGCCTTGTAAGGTATGTGATCTCCAAAACTGGCATCCAATGATTTGAGCCTTGGCAAACTTGCCAAAGGAAAAGCCATACTTGAAGCTTGGATGTGGCTGTGGCCTCTGCCCACCTTGGCCTTGACGTGCCCCCTTCTCTCAAATATGTACAAAATCCACACCCTCTGTAAGATTAGAGGGAAAAAATAAGTTTACTCTCAAGTGCCAACTCTGATTGGTACTGATTTTCTGGATCATTGTGTTAAGAAAAATTCTCAGGCTGTATTTAAATTTACTGGGAAATGGTGCTGTGATCAATTAGTTATGTCTGCCATATATAATGGGGGAAGGGCATGGAAGAGGATGGGGAGAAAGGAGTATGTCAATGTTGCCACACCAAAAAAAAAAAACTAGTATACAATGGCCCAGAATATTCCTTGACCTTTCAGTGCGTGTCACAAATGTGATGATACATGGTGTCTATTGCTTTATATACCTTTTGGTATATAAAATAAATCATAATTTTTAAATTTGAAAAGTCATAAACCCACTGATATCATTTGTAAAGCTCCAATTATCTGTAAAATGCCTATAGTGTAGGAGTGAAGAATCAAATCCGGAGGTCAAAACCTGGCTCCATAACTGACCGCTGGGTGGCCTCGGGTAAGCTGCTTCTCTCTGGATCTCAATTTCCTTCTGCCAATGCCTGGCCTCAGAGGTCACTCAGTTATGGAAGAACTGGTCTTTCAAAGTAGCTTCAATAGGATGGAAAGCATGCATTGAGTGTGTTTCATGTGCATTGTAACTATCAGTATAAAACTCTACTACGGCCTAAACTTCCAAAGATGTGATCTAGAGGGCTTTCTGCATGTGCAGTGGGGAATCAGGGTGGATTGATCCATAGCCAAATAAGCCAAGGATGACTCCATGGAGGAAGCAGAACATAAACCAGATGATGAAGGGTAGATAGGACTGAGGCAAGAAGAGAGATGGAGAAAGCACAGAGAACCCCGAAAAAGTCAAAGTGCCCTGGCAGGAGGCATGTCAGACAGAAAGGGATGGCATGGCACCCGATGGTGAAGTTAGCCATACTGTGGAGCATCTGGAAAGTCAGGCAGAGGAGCTGGAGCATTATACTCTGGGCAAGAGGGAGCTGTGCAGACTATTGAGTAAGAGAGTGACATAACAATATGGTCTCGCAGTTGAAGCACAGAATGGACTGAAAGAAGAGAGACCAAAATCGGGGCAACTGGTAATGTAGACATGCAATTCCGAGGGTTTGGGCTGGATATTAACCATATGGGGAGAGTACAAAGCCATTCTGGAGGAAGACGGGTCAGGCATTACCCCAGTTACAGATGGAGGTTCTGACCTTGGGACTCTCTTTAATCTCATTTAAGAGGTTACCATAAAGTATTATAGGGTTAAATGAGATATCAATTCATTGATGCTTATTAATGTCTTCCCCATGGAGTGAGCCAAAGACACCAAAAGAAACAAAATCTAGGCAAGTCCACTGGCCAACTAGTGAACTATGGGGGGAAAGGAAAAGAGAAAGAGCTTAAAACATCAACTATGAGGATGAGTCTCACTTATTTTGGGATTACGGTAACTTATACCCCACCTTCTTAAAAATAAAAATTGGGCAATTGATTAAGAAGCTGGAGCTGCCAAGTAATTTATCTCCAGGTGTTTCCGTGGACCAGGTCTTCCTCTTTACCCCACTTCCTGATCAGTTCTATTGGAAAGGTGCAGGAAGACTGTGGGGTTTTTCTTGAGGAAAGGGGACCACAGTTTAAAGAGAAGTGGATTCTAGAATACATGATTAAACCATTGCATTCAAACCAGGCATGGTGGTGCACACTTGTAATCCCAGTACTTGGAAGGCTGAGACATGAGGAGTTCAGGTTCGAGGACAGCCCCAACAAGTGGTGAGACTCTCATCAACCAACAAGACCCTGTTTAAAAAAAATAAAAATTTAAAAAAATTTTAAAAAAACATTGCATTCAAAAGCACAGTGGAATTAATAGTGGGAGTAAGGTTTAGGGAAATAAATCTTAGACTACAGGGCAAGGGACAGAGAAGACCTACATAATATCTACTCCTGGCTTTGCCAATATCTGTGTGGTCACAGGCAAGTCACTCCATCCTCCAGGCCTGTTTTCCAATTCATAAAATGAAAGGTCTAGACCAAAGAATTTCAGAAGTCTTTTCCAGTTCTAACATTCAATGCCTTTTATAGTTAATAGTATTATCTTTGAAAATGTCAACTAATTTCACAGAAAAAGGGGCCACCCCATTTACAACCCACAAGCCTCTCCCCCCACCTCTCTCTCTCTCTCTTACACACACACACACATACACGCAAACACACACACACACACACACACACACACACACACACACACACTCAGATTAGCCCCAGAAATTACAAGTCATGGTGTAGCCAAATATGGTAGCTAGGTCGCTAAATTGCTGAGAGTCTCACCAAGTTGCTGAAGTTAGTCTCGAACCTGTAATCCTCCTGTCTCAGCCTCCTAAGTACTGGGATTACAGGTGTGTACCACCACACCTGGCTCAACAGGTGGACTTTTATACAATTTTTTTTACCACTGATAATTTGAATGGTTGGCATTTTCTGTGCATTAGAAGTCAGTAGAGGCATGGGAACTTTGAGATCACTACTCCCCAGAAAATGTGTTTCTGAACAAATCCTTATGGCTCAGAACTGTTCTTCCACTTTGAGTCAGTGGGAAGAAAGCATCACTGGACTCTTGCCTATTAAAACACAGGACAGTTGCAATCCTCAAGGGCAGGGACCGTGCCTCTAAAATGGTCCTGAATACCCCTGGCATGAAGGTACATGCATTAGAACACTTAATACAGCTTGTTAGAGGAGGGGAGAGCAGTAGTTCCTACACCAGGCAGGCATGCCAAGGAGTTGCTCAGGTGCTGAGTCAAACCACAGGTCACAGAGGACAGAGCTGCCCAACCATCTGCCAAGGCACACGTGTAGCTGTGCCCAAGGAGCAATGCCCTCAGCCCTTTAAGCAACAAAGTGGAGCCATGGTGGCCAGAACCCCTGGGCCCAGAGTCTGTTTACTGCACCAAACCACACAAGTACTATTTTCTTTATGAAGGGGAGTAACTGGGGATTGAACCCAGAGGCATTCTACCTACAGCACCAGCCCTATTTTATTTTTTATTTGGAAATAGGGTGTCGCTAAGTTCCTGAGAGCCTCGCTAAGTTGCTAAGACTGGCTTTGAACCTGTGATCCTCCTGTCTCAGCCTCCCAAGTACTGTGATTACAGGTGTGCACCACCATGCCTGGCTCATGCAAGTACTATTTTCTTGCTTGCTTGCTTTTTTTTTTTTTGGTGGTACTGGGGATTAAACCCAGGGGCATTCTACCTCCAAGCTACACCCCCAACTCTATTTTATTTTTATTTTGAAACAGGGTCTTGCTAGGTTAATGAGAGTCTCACTGTTTGCTGAAGCTGTCCTCGAACCTGCAATTCTCCTATCTCAGCCTCCCAAGTCCTGGGATTACAAATGTGCGCCACCACGCCCAACGTATGCAAGTACTATTTTCTATGTGTGCCTGATCGTAGGGGTGGAAAGTAATGAAAGCACTTATTGAGTGCTTATTGTGAACATTTCCTCTTGGGATACAGAAGTCCCAGCCCCACCTCTAAGCAGCTTAGGGCTTTGTGGCCAGATGGAATCAACCTATGTAACATCTGATGATCAAAACAAATCACTTCAAGCCAGATCTCTATCTTCAATGGCCTCTTTTCTTCTCTCTCATTAACTGAGTTCTTCCAGCCACTCTTGTAGGACTTTGGGGTTTCAGGTTGATTGGTGGTAGATGGCCAACCATTTTATCACCATCTATAAACTGCCACTCATTTACCCAGGCAAGGCTGAAAATAATCAGCCCTCATTGTGCAACTTCCAAAACCCACACACCTCAGCTATAACCTTTATCAACCTATGAAAGCCTCCCACCTTTATTTCAATATTTATCAAGCATTTAACATTCACCACAAGATATATTATTTTAAAAAGTAGTTCATACCCTGGAATATCTGATGACTTTGTCATACTATTCAGAAGTTAAAATTTGTAGGATAATCTTCCCTGGTTGATTTATTCAACAAACACTTCTGGCTTGTTGTTTGCCTATGGTATACCAAACGTCTGATAGGTACTGGGGGTGCCAAGAAAGTTAGTGTGATCCTGGCTGTCAAGGATCTTGCCATTCTGTGAAAGCAAGAGTCAAGAACACATAATTAACTCTCAGTAGGTAAGAATCAATGAAGGTGGTGTAAAATGCCAGGTGTCCTTTAAGGATCAGAAGCCATCCTGGCTGGAGCAGTGCCGCCAGAGGGAAGTGCCCTCCCTAAGGAAAACCTAATGTGTGCGCACTGCAAAAACATTTTCCAGAGCATTTCACAAGCATTATTTCATTCTATTACAATACAAAAAAGAAATGGCAGGTACACCTCTGAGATGGCTGTCTCATTTACAGGTTGGGTTCAAAAGGTCAGCCCTGCAGAGTCTGTGTATTTCTTTCTGGGAGAGTCGCATGCCTGCAATTGAGGAAACTGTCAATGAGGTTACATGACTTGCAAAATGCCAGGCAGGAATTAGTGACTTCTGGTCCCCAGCCAGTGTTGTTTTCTTTTTTCCCCCCACTACACCAATGGCATATCTCATTTCTAGAACACTTGATAGACGTATTCGTAATATTCTTGAAATTGCCTTTATCCATTATAAAAGTCCTGAGAATTTGTCCCAGAGGCCAGGAGTAAATTGCTACCACCTTTCACTCTACGGGTTTTCACAGCCTTGGGAAGTTGCTTATTTTATCTCCAATCTTCTCTGTGGCATCTGTTCCCACCCCTCATTTTCAACACTGGCAGGCACAGTGTGAGGGGCTACGGCCCTCCCTGGGTGGTCTGTACCCCTGCACTTCAATATTGCCCATCTGAGAAAGGTGCTTCTTGGTTTTCTTTATTTTGTTTTGTTGCTTTGTTTGGGGTTTTGGTTTGGTTTGGTGGCTGGGCGATCAACTCTAGGGACATGTAGTAATCTGTGGCCCTGCCTCATTTTCCTGGGCTCTGAGCAGGCACAGAATCTGGGCTGTTAAACATGCAGAGCCAGGGAGTAGAGACTAAGCCACTGACCTTCTGCAGCCATCTGTAAGCCCTGCCTGTGGATGAGCTCAACCTCATCCAGCAATCTCTCACTTGCCTACCTAAAGATCTCCCTCAGCAAGCCCAGATCTCTTTGCCTCTGTTAGTCTATAACTCCTCGGTGAAAAGAAAACTAGGGTATCTTAACTATCAATAACTTTCCTTTCTGTATTGCCAAAAGTTACAGATAAATGTTTCTTTGGTTTGTTAAACTGAACCACCCTTTTTCTATATATGAAAAACAACACATGTTAGTAAATAGCATTTGTTGTGCCCTACAATGTTAGGACCAGGTCCCAGACTAAAGGGAAAGACTCTTTATTGTACCACACATATCTGTGCTGTACAGTAAAGTGCAGCATTGTGGTGGAAAGAACAGTGAATCTGAGAGGAGACTCGATGCTTTGCCAAGATTCATGAGCTGTGTGTCTTCGTGAATTGATTTATCTAGACAAGGGAGGTAATCTTGAAGCTCCCATTCAATTCTGAGTTTATGATACAAAGGTAAAAATATAGCTCTGCCAAGTGGGTGGCTGGCATTTGTCATATAAGGAATGAGAAGCAATGGTCCAAAAGAGGTGTCCTTCCAGTCCTTCCAGCCTAGCGAACATGCACTATGCACTATGCACTATGCACTATGGGGGAACACCTTGCTTTATCAGGTGGTGCAAGGAAACCCCTCCATTCTCATCCTTCATGAACCCTGTCTTCAGAGGTGTCCCAGGGCAAGCTGACATTCCTGGTGTCTCTGCAGTGCAGAGTTGATAGGCACTCCCAGCCTTGGAAGTTTTGGCTCAGTGCTGACCCATGGACAGGATGCTAAAACAGTAGCTACTTCCCCATCTGAGGCAGAAAAAAAGGACTTGGTTTCTTGTTACCTTTAATCTGAAAGAGTAGATGATAAGACCTCTTTCCTTATTCATGCATTCCCCATAGACTCTTGGGTTGTTCGCCCTCCTATATTCTGAGATTTATTTATCTCTACATCAGTATTATCTAGACCAGTGTTTTCAAACACAAATCAACAGGGCATCTTGTTAAAGCAGATCTTAATCCGGTATGTCTGGGATGAGTCCTGAAATTCTACAACCCTAAGCAAGCTCCCTTGTGACATTCATGCATCTGGTCCACAAACCAGACTGAGTGGAGAGTGCTCTCCTCCCCATAGTGTGGGAATTTAAGACAATATGACACAGAAGATGGTTTCTTGCAGTTGATAACACATTCAAGACACTTAGTTCCCCACAAACTGGGACTTGTCAAACTTTAATATGTATATAACTCACCTGGGGGATCTTGTTGAAATACAGATTCTGATTCCATCAGTCTGAAGTAAGACCCAGACTCTGCATTTCAAACAAGCTCCCAGCTTATGCTAATGCTGGTCCAGGGAGCAACTTTGAGTAGTAAGAACCTATATCAGTAGTTTTGGGCCCAAACTGCACACTAGAGCTATTTTAAATACCAGGGGCATTAAAAACTTTAATCTCTTTCATTGGTTTGGGATAGAGGGCATTTTTTACGTACAAATATTAAATCCAGGGGCACTTCACCACTGAGCTTCACCCCCAACCCCTTTTCTTTTTTATTTTTGAGACAGTGTCTCCCTAAGTTGTCCAGGCTGGACTTGAACTTGTGATCCTCCTGCCTCAGTCTCCCAAGTAGCTTAGATTATAGGTGAGTACCACCGCACCTAGGTAGGCATTTTTTAAAGCATCCAGGTGATTTAATATGCAGCCAGTTTGGAACTCCCTGCCACAGGTGTGTCCACGGCACTGGCTGAAGAGTCGTGCCTGGGCGGTCATCCCAGAGTATAGCTGTTCATTCTGCTCCAAGATGCACTTAAATGGGTCTCAGGCTGGTTCATCCATCCCTTGACTTGGATACAACTTAGGTCCCTGTGGGGAGCAGAAGTGGAAAGTGTTATGGGAGAAATGGAGCTGCAGGACGTTTTATGTAAATCCCAGTGCTGTCACTGCTCCCGCGCCAGGCTGCTTCGCTCCCTCCTCTCCAGCTTCTGGGTGTGACTTTGCTGGTTCTCTGCTTGGTGCTCAGGGGTGTGGTCCAGGTGGGACCCTGACCTGTCTCTTCTTGCCCCTGACTAGGTGGCGGCAGGGAGAAGCCACCCGTAGCGAGCCCAAAGCCTGAAGGGGGCTCCGAGGCTGTGCTCCCCAGGCGCAGGAGCGTGTTCCACATTGAGTGGTCGTCCATTCGGAGGAGGAGCAAAGGTACGCACATCCTCCCCCTCACACTGGATCCCAGCTTCCTAGTCTCTAATAAAACAGGGACAGCGACAGTAACGTCTTCACAGGGTAGACCATGAGGAGACCATGAGGGTCAGAGTCATTCTTTGCACACATGACCACTGGCCAAAGCCATGGTTTTCTTGTTTTGGGACACACCCTGTGTTAGCGTGGGAGACAAGCTGGGCCAGGCAGCAGGCTTCTGCAACTCCGGACCAGGATATCCCAACTGGGCTGCATATAGGAATCACCTGCATGCCATCCCAAAGACTGAGTTAATTCATCAGGGAAGTGGCCTGGGCCAGCATCAGGATCTTTTAGAGCTCTTCATGAGATTCTAATTCAGCACCAAGTCAAAAATTACTGGTCTAGGAGGCTAGAGATGACAAGGTCTCACCTAAGGCAGTGCTGGGGATGCCACGGCCAAGAAAATGGGTGGAGAGGAGTGGTGCGGAGGGGCCATAGGGCAGCCGAGGTGGAGCGGGTAAGCAAGCAGAGACACGGAAGCTGACGTCAGGTTCTGGCAATCAGGAAGGCCTGTGGAGAGGTCCCCCAGGTCAGCGTGAGTTAGAGCAGCCTCCTGAAGAGACAAGGCAAACAGGCAATCTAACTGCACCCCAGCCCCTAGAGAGGGGGCAGCACTGCCCAGGGTCCCACAGCTGGCCAGAGGCACCACTGGGGATAGAACTGACTCCCTGGTAGTACCTCCTCACAACAGCATGCCCCCCCAGAAGAGGCATTAGTGACTTTCTTCCTCTAGCTCATCTAATCTCATCACTTCATACCAAGCCAGAGAGCTGGGCTTGGAGGGGCTCTGAGGAAACCGTATAAGATACAGAGGGCAATGCAGGTACTTCAAGGATCCCTGGAGCTCAGAAGTTGGTCTCTGACAGGAGTCCCCAGCATGGTGTGGAAGAGAACACAGTTTATTTCAGAAGGTCAACCATCTCCCTCCTAATGTCTCGTGATAGTGGGCCGGGCTGGGGGTGGGGACCTGGACCCCCCTGAAAAGGAGCCCTGGAGGTGGAAGTCCATAGGAACCGCTGCAGTTCTGGCAGGCAGAGGGGAGCTCTAAACAAGGCCAGTCAGAGATCACACACACAAGCCTCCCAGTTAGCTGAATCTTCTCTGCTTCCTCCTCTTCCTCTCAAAGCTTCAAAAATTAATATTTTTCCTACATGGTGTAAATTCCCAAACACACATTTGCAGCCCTTGCTCCTTCAAAAGTGGGAACACAGTATCCAGTGCTTAGAGGCCCTGAAAACTGAATGTAGTCTAGGACCAGCACTGCAGTCTAAAAATAGCTGCTATTCTCACATTTGACCACAGGGGGGAACCAGAGCACTAAGACCAAAACTTTAAGGGCCTGATCTTTCACAATGCATAAAACCCCAATGAAATTGGTCATCCTTTTAAAAAAAAAAAAAAAAAGTTGCCCATAATAACAAAGAAACATTTAGAGATACATGACAAGAGTTTTCTAGAATTAAAAGTACATACCAAAATCTGTTTCAAATGACTACATGGGTATCACTTGTCCTGATCCAACCAGCAATTACTATTAAAATGCCTAAAATTCAAGCCCAGCGTGGTGGTACACACCTGTAATCCCAGTAATTGGGAGGCAGAGATAGGAGTATTGCAGGTCCAAGGCCAGCCTCAAAAACTTAGTGAGGCTCTCAGCAACTTAGCGAGGCCCTGTTTCAAAGTAAGAAATAAAATAGGGCTAGGGGTGTAGCTCAGAGGTAGAATGCCCCCAGGTTCAATCCCAAATAACAAAAAAGACTAAAATTCAGAAACAAACATCAAAAAAAAAAATAAAGAAAGATACCAAACAGCCTGAAGTCATCCAGCTGGGGAAAGTTGTAGCCAAATTAAAACCCAGATCCTACATGGCTCCAGTAGCTTACAATCTTACAAGGGGCAAGCAGACTTCAGTAACATCCAAGTTCCTTTCTTTGTGCTTTTACAAGTTCTCCACATGTGGTTGGGAAGAAAGAACACTGGATTCAGGGATCACAGGCCAGTCACTGTCCCTCTGGGCTGCTATAGCCTCATCTAAAAAATACAGGGGTGGTGCTAAATCAGGACCTCTTCATCAAGGGTCAGTGGAGCCTCTGAACTCCCTATATTCCTTGTACAATGTCCTGCTTGCATGAAACATGTAATTTTTTTCCCAAAGGGAGGACCCAAATGGGTCCTCTTTCCTTTTCCTCAGTAAAGGAAAAGAGGGGGCTTTCAGCTACATCATGCCATGGTTCTGGGTTTCCTCCGCAGAATAGAAAATATGGAACAGTCTAACTTGAGCCTTGCAAGAAATTATTGTTAAGGTGCCAGAAAAGAAGTGTCTAAACTGATGATTCTCTGTCCTTCCGACTCCAGTGTTTGGAAGAAGTGAGCACCAGGAAAGACAAGCCAAAGAGCCCTTTCCCTACTCGTACCGGAAGCCGGCAGTGGAGCTGCTCGTGAGTACCAAATGACCCGAGTCAAGGGTAGCACCAGCTCTGTCAAGGAGGTTCTCTGATTTGGACAAACTTTACTTGAATTCATATTTTCAGAAATGTAATTACTTGAATAAAAATGTCTATTCTTCACAGTTTATTTGGTGAACTTTCATATTCCTTTTATTTGAATTATTGATTATCAAATGGAGCATTTAGGAAATTATGTCAATTCTCAAAAACAGAATCTTTACATGTTCAATTTCATATCTTTATGTTTATGGACAATTAAATTCTAAAAACTAGACATGCTGGGGTGGGGACAATTTCTTCTAGAAAGAGTGCAATATAGTGGAAGTAAAGAATTTTTTTAAAAAAAAAGAAATCTAGAGATCTGTGGTTCATCTTAATTCTACTGACCTTGACCTTTGCAAATAAGAGCCCCAGTATGCCTGCATCCTCATCCTCACAATGAGGATGAAGGTATCACCTTCTTGTACCTCAAGGTGGTTGCCCATATTAAAAGAGGTGACATGTCAAACCAAACATTCTAATGTGCAGAAATAAGAAGATAATTAAATAGCAGTTTAACAAAATAGTTTGGTCCCCAAAGGACCACAAACATCACTTCTCAGTGTGAAAACCATGGAATGTGGGATGTTCTTGCCCGTCCGTCACCCCTGGGTAGGATCTGGACACAATGGAGGAGAGCTCCGAGATAAATGTGGAAGCCCACGCGTCCAAGACCTCCTGGATTCAGAGTTCCATGGCTGCCAGTGGGAAGAGGGTCAGCCAAGTCCTCAGCTACATCACGGGGGAGATGAAGGAATGTGGAGAGAGACTTAAAGGTACAGTTCTGTGAGAGCAGCCCCTCGCCCTGTGCCTGAAAAGATCACCTCAGTCATCCCTGGGAAACACATTGCCACAGGGTTCTATATAACTAGTCCAAGCTCTGTTGCAAGGTTCTTTCAGGGAAGCTAGAAATTTTGCCAGTATTGCACACAGTCTCTTGGGATGTAAATACCAGTACATGTCAGTGTGCAAGCTCTCTTTTCTGAATAGAATAACCCTGCTGTCCCAAATGTCCCACTCAAATGTTGCTGAAGAGCATTTTTAGTACTGGGATTCTTGAGTCAGCATTCTAGAAAAACACTCTCCCCAGATGGCTACTGGGAGAACTGTGTCTACTAGGTCAGTAGGTTCTCAATAGCAATCTCCCAGAGCATGGCTCATGGATATGATGCTTTCTATGCAGCAGGAGAGTTTTCTGGAAAATTCATGCCATTCTTATGGGAGGCACAGATATCTCAGGGTACTTAATCACCACTGGGAGAAAAACAACCTATACCCGCTGGCAACGGTCTCACATTTTCTGGGAAGTCAAATGCTCTCCCAGGTTCTTTGTTTATCCTCTTCTGTGGCAAGTGACAGCAGGTGCTGGCTCCATGAAAACCACTTTGGGTCCGCAGAGATTCCTCCCTCCCTCGGCCCGCCCGCCAGGCCATGCCAAGCCTCTCCTGACTTCCTCCCTCTTCTGTTTCAGACAAATCCCCAGTGTTCCAGTTTCTGGACTGGGTGCTCCGGGGTACGTCTCAGGTGATGTTTGTGAACAACCCCCTCAGCGGCATCCTCATCACCCTGGGCCTCTTCATCCACAACCCCTGGTGGGCCATCTCGGGCTGCCTGGGCACTGTCGTGTCCACCTTGACAGCCCTCATCCTGAGCCAGGACAAGTAAGTCACCAGAGGCCCGGGGTCCATGCATGAGGCCAAGAGGACACTCCCCAAGAGGACCATTCTCCCGTTCCCACCCCTCAGCTCAGAAAACCCTCAAAATAAGGGCACTGGTAACTAAAAGTGACAATTCCCTGGTTGTTTTCCATAGGGATGCACTGTCTAGAGAAATGTGAAGGGTGGGCAGGGCTGATGTCTTCCCTTTCCGCTCCCCCAAGGGGGGCCTGTTTGTGTGGTCAAGTCCCAGTTGAAAAAAAGTCCAATTGAAGGAAAGTGTATAGGGCCATTGGGAAGCCCCCACTCCACCAGCCCCTCCTTATCCCCCAGGTCAGCCATCGCAGCAGGACTCCACGGCTACAATGGGGTCCTGGTAGGGCTGCTCATGGCCGTGTTCTCAGACAAGGGCGACTATTATTGGTGGCTTCTGCTCCCTATCATCGTTATGTCCATGTCTTGGTAAGTTTGTTTCTGAGGTTGTGGGTTCAGATCAAAGGGCCACCATCCTTTTTATCCAGACCCTGTGACTGCCTGTCTAAACTCTAAGCATTTGTTTAGCTTATACATCAGAAACACCCATTGGGCATAATTATTAATGTTATACTGCTACAGCACAATGTTGGGTCATCTATTTGCAGTCGCTCATTAGCTACCACCCTTTCTTCTTCCATTTTTTTTCTTTTTTTGAGATGTAAAAGGGTTTCTGACCTCACCCTGCCAGAGCACACAGCAGGAAACTGAGACCCACATAGGTTAAGAGCCACAATACAGGGCCCTGTCAGTGTCTGGAAATATCTCTCCTACTCCCCTGGCTTTTCTCTGTCCCTGGGATCCTTGACTTGTCTGAGACAATCTCCTAGGGTGGGCTGAAGGCCAACCACAGGACAGAGGCCAGCCTTCTCTACCATTTCCAAAAAATGCAGGTCACTCCGGCCAAGAAGCTAAGTGGGCTTGGCCACTCAAAAAATATTAACGACTGGAATGACAGTGATTCCCTCCCCTCTTCTCCCCCAACCTGCCCTCTCTCTTCCTGCCTGGGGATGGAGCTAGATAACTCTTAGAGGAAGTTCTGAGACTCCCAGCCTTACAAACCTCTTCCAGGAAGCCCTCCTTCTAAAGTCGAGCGTGGGTATCCTGCCCTGTCACTGTGCCCTGAGCAGGGAGGTGGCCCAGGGAGAGACCTGCTCAGGGCCAGTTGGGCTCAAGAAGGATGCCCAGCAAGCTGCTTCCCTCTGGGAAGGTGTAGGGGCTCACTGTTGCAGTCTAGTGTTGGGCCCAGGTTGCTCCCTGACCAGTATCTCATGCTTCTGTCATCAGCCCCATCCTCTCCAGTGCCCTGAACACCATCTTCAGCAAGTGGGACCTTCCAGTCTTCACGCTGCCCTTCAACATTGCTGTGACCCTGTACCTGGCAGCCATGGGCCACTACAACCTCTTCTTCCCCACCAAGCTGTTGCAGCCTGCATCTTCTGTGCCTAATATCACCTGGTCAGAGGTCCAAGTGTCCTTGGTAGGTAGATATCATGGACGGAGGAAGGGCCGTGTCAATACAAACTCAGTGTTCATGCGGTATTTACTTATTTTGCACATTGAAAATATCCACAAACTAGGCATGGTGGTGCATGCTTGTAATCCCAGTGGGAGGCTGAGACAGGAGGATCACAGATTTGAGGAAAGCCTCAGCAAGTAGTGAAACTCTCATCAACCTAGCAAGATCCTGTTTCAAAATAAAAATAAAATAGGGCTCAGGGTATATCTCAGAGATAGAATATCCCTGGGTTCAATCCCCAGTACCACATGCACACACACAAAATATCCACAAGTGACAATTACTACCAATTATACAGCACATATATTATACAATTATACAGCACCAATTAAACGTACATATCTCATGAGCTACCATCCTTGTCTTCTAAAAAATAAAAGGGCTATTTCTGGTCCCACCCTATTATTACACAGAAGGAGAAACTAAGGCCAGATTAAGAGGCTGCTCTGTGGCTCTCTGAGGCCACAGAGCAGATCAGCAAGGCTGAGACTCCAGCCTCCTGGCTCTGGACCTAGATTTTTTTGCTTTTTTTTTCTTTGTTCAAAAGTCTTTTTGATGCTTTACTCCAGTTTTAGCACAACTGTGTATTTTCTCCCTTCAATCACATCAATCATTAAAGACCTGCACACTGTGCTACTATCTGCTGGCTTAAGTCACTGTTGCAGCCTCTGAGGCTGGCTCTCTGAGGTTTGCTCATGCTTCAAAGCACAGGTGTTCCCCCCATTAAGAAACATCTATAACAGAGTTTTCAAAGTTGTGTTTTTTTAAAACAAGAATTCTGTATATAATGCTGACCTCTGGAAGTCTGCCAAGATAATGAATAAGAAGCGACACTAAAAGCATTAAATCAGCATGGAGAAATGTGCCCATTAGGCTTCTTATCTAACCAGGCACGGTTTCTCTGAGACCTCCTACTTTCTATTACGCTGCAGCGCCCCACAGTCAGGCACTCTCCCGGAAACTTCGTTACTGGCAATTCATCACCACAAATCCACTTGGGCCTGTTGAAGGAACTTTCAGAAATAGCGATGCCTGGTGTCTCTTAGCATTCCACAGCAGAGTGGGAAGGGCCTGGATCCGCCCTAAGAAGCATTACTCAGGAAGGGATATTTGTATTAGTCTTGGCCTCGTTGACCGTGTCATGTATTTGAGGCCCTTCACGTGCCAGAGGTGATAAAAGGTGCAGTGTTGGGGATCCAGCTCCTCTGGCTTCCCATTCCTGGTGTTTACCTGATTGATACCTTTTGGGGGCACAATTACTCTAATTAGTATGCTATGAGATGATGTTAGAAATTGCAAGTTTAAGACACTGCCTTCTCCACACCACATTTTCAATTAAAAAATATTTCAGAATGTTATAGAAATGAAAAATTGAATAATCAAAATTCCAGAGGAAAAAATCCAATTTGTAGTGGTCATTCTTTAAGAAATAACTTTCTGCCGGGTGTGGTGGCACATGGTTGTAATCCCAGTATTAAGGAGGCTGAGACTGGAGGATCCGTGTTCGTGGCTAGCCTCAGCTACTTGGTGAGGCCCTCTGCAACTTAATGAGACCCTTAGCAACTTAACAAGACCTTGTTTCAAAATAAAAAAAGGGCTAGGGGTGTAGCTCAGAGGGTGTTCTACCCTCCTGGCCTTTGGTACTGGGGACTGAACCCGGAGAAAGGAAGAGAGAGTGAGAGAGAGAGAGAAAGAGAAAGGAAGAGAGAGAGGGAGGGAGGGAGGGAGGGAGGGAGGAAGGAAGGAAGGAAGGAAGGAAGGAAGGAAGGAAGGAAGGAAGGAAGGAAGGAAGGGGGAGGACTTTCTGGCCAATGAATGGATTATGATAATGATTCATCTGTTGTGTCTTCTTGAAAATTATAATCAGAGCCTTGAGTTTCTGAAAAATAAGTGGTAAATATCAGAGAGAGGGTCTAAACAACAAATTTGAGTCTCCATGGGTTCCTCTATCTTGTGACCACTGGAGAGGCTCCTCAGAGGGTGTACTAAGTGGGGGATGCCACTGCCTCTGTATAAAACTCCCGCCCGTCCCCTTGCCCCTGCATGGCCAGGCCAGAGCCCCTACTCAGCTTTCTCTCCTGGGGTAATGGGAGACTGAGCCTGAAGGGTTAGCCCACTGGGCCCGTGCTCCTATCTTCGTATCCTCTCACTGGGTGTGAGGCCCTTGAGCTGCGTGTCCTCCTCCCTGGCACCCCCAAGGTCAGAGTCCTCTCAGAGAACTCAGACTGAGAGACAAAGTGCTTTGCCATATGTTCGCAAACTCAGCCCATGATTCCACTTCCCCTCAGTTTACCACCCCAGGGGTGAGGTTAACCCCAGCGTATGCCAACATGACCCAGAACCACCTCCCTTGAGCATTTCCCTAGCTCGAAGGCCTTTGGCAAAACCCTCTGAGACACGGGGCCCCGTCCCAGTTGCAAGGGAAGCCTGCTCCTCAGGATCCTGTCCCTAAACTCCAGGGCATCTGTGCAAGTGCCCACGAGGTATCAGGCTTTCTCAAATGCTTTTCAACCAGACAGACCCCACCAGACCTGGAGATAGGTGAAGGATGGGGTCAAGCAGGGCACCCTTCGGTTATCAACAGAAAGAGATGCTGGACCATCCTGCTTTCTCCAGGCCCTTTCTGTGGATCCTAGTCCAACTGTTAATCAGATAAGACTAATGTCACCACACCCAGACATGTGGTGTTGGAAGCACAAAAGACCATTTTTCCATTTAATAGTTATCTTTCTTATCATCTTATGAGCTTTAAAAAATATTATGAGAGCCAGGCATGGTGAAACATGCCTGTAATCCCAGTATTTGGGAAGTTGAGACAGCGAGATCGTGGGTTCAAGGCCAGCCTCAGCAACTTAGCGAGACCCTCTGCAGCTTAGCAAGACCCTGTTTCAAAATCTAGAAAATAAAAATAATACGGACTGAGGGTGTAGTTCATAGGTAGAATGTCCCTGGGTTCAATCCCCAGTACCAAAAAAATTATGAGACTTTTGATCAGACATATATTACTTTTTTTTGTACTGGTGGTGTAACTCAGGTGTTTTCTACCTCCAAACTACACCTCCAGCCCTTTTTACTTTTTATTTTGAAACAGGATCTCACTAGGTTGCTAAGGGTTTCACTAAGTTTCTGAGGCCAGCCTTGAACCTGCCATCTTCCTGTCTCAACCTCCCAAGTATTGGGATTACAGATGCGTGCCTCCACACCCAGCCATATATTACTTTTCTCTTTCTTCTTCTTCTTCTTTTTTTTTTTTTTTTTTT
>PVJS01030939.1:0-23760 GCA_004027185.1 Glis glis | reverse complement strand
GAGAGAGAGAGAGAGAGAGAGAGTGAGCTGAGGCTGGCCGCGAACCCGGATCCTCCGGTCTCCGCCTCCCAAAGTACTGGGATTACAAGCGTGCGCCACCACGCCCGGCTTTATTAGAAAATCTTTAACAAAACCAGGTGATGCTTTAACAAGAACTAAAATTCCTATCATTGAAAGTTTTCCAGTAGAGAGATGCCTGCCGATTGGCAACATAAAGATTTACAACTTGGGTTAGCAGCTGGCTAGGTGTTCTCAAAAGTCCTTCTAACTACAGACTTTATATTCTACCGTGCCCCACTCTTCCCCCGCCACACACACACACACACACACACACACACACACACACACACACAGGAGTGCACCCAAACATTGCAGCTGTACACAGAATATTAGTCAAAATAAATAACACCCACCCAATGCCTTATCCTACAGTAAACAAGCAACAGAATAAATGGCTTTTTCTTCAGGCATTAATTCCAGCCACAATATATGTCTGAAAACAGTTTCATGTTCGAAGAGTGATTTTACTCACTGGGAATAGAGAAAATGATAACAGCAGCGACCAATATAGCACACGCCTATAGCAAGAAACGAGAGTGAGACTGAGCCACCTCGGTAACTAATCCTGACATTATTAAATCCAGAAGCGCAACTTATGTGAGCAACCTGGACTCCTGACCGATAATGGTATTTTCTGCTAATTTTCTAAATTAGAGCTTTCCCCCTTTTTAATTTTTATTTCCCCTTTTTAGTTAACATGTAAAAATTGTATGTATTGGTGGAGTACATCATGATATTCCCACTACATGCACTCAATGTGTAAGGATGAAAGCAGGGCAGTAACGCTTCAGCTGTCATTCCTGATGACTAACCTGTTAGGATCACTGTAGTTATAACTAAGCCGTGCAACTAGGCTTGTAATGCCTTACATATTCTCCAATACCGCAACATATTATTTGAAGCTCAAGGAAATTCTTTTTTTGGGTGGTGGTGCTGGAGATTGAATCCAGGGGCATTCTACCTCCAAGCTACACCCCTAGCCCTATTTTTATTTTATTTTTTATTTGGAAACAGGGTCTCCCTAAGTTGCTAACAGCCTCACTAAGTTGCTGAGGCTGGCTTCGAACCTGTGATCCTCCTGTCTCTCAGCCTCCCAAGTACTGGGATAAAAGGTGCACACCACCACACCTGGCTCTAAATATTTAGAAAATAACACATTACTTTATGGAAATTATATATATATATATATATATATTTGCGGTACTGGGGATTGAACCCAGGGGCATTCTACCTCTGAGCTACACCCCCAGCCCTAATTTTTATTCATTATTTTGAAACAGGGTCTCGCTAAGTTGCAGAGGGCCTCACTAAGTAGCTGAGACTGGCTGCGAACCTGTGATCCTCCTGTCTCAGCCTCCCAAGTACTGGGATTAAAAGCATGCACCACCACTCCCAAGCTTAAAAATATATTTGACATATTACTTGGCAAGACATTTGCTACATTCATTCTTACAAAAGGCTTAGAAAATTCTAGCACTCAACAAATACTTAAATATGAAATTTGGGGGATGTGGTCTGGTTTCGCTTTAATCTAATTAAAGAAAAACAAGTCTTGAATCAAATTGTTTTCTAACCCAGAACTGTTCACATTCTCTAAATTTAATTATGAAATGTACAACTATAGTTTCTACAGAAGTCAGGTCACACTAAAAAAATGAGCTTTTAAATCCTTCAACTGTCTGTATATATCACACATAGTCTCACATAAGATGACAGTGACACAAATAATTCCTCTTTGAGGATGAAAGATGTCTAAAACCACCCACCTGAACTTTCTTTTTATGTTGAATCTGTTAGCAAGGAGCAGAATGCCAAAGAGAAATGTGGCTTTTAGTTACATTTCTGTTTCTACAAAGGGAACTTGGACAAAGAATCCAAACTTTAGGGACCTCTACTTGCTCATCTTAGAAATGCAGAAATTGGAGTATGAAGCTTTCTTCCTTAAAAAAAAATGAGTAAAGTTGTTATTTATTGAGTTGTAAAGTTAACATGTCTGGTTCACGGTCATCCATGCCTGCTCCCCTACTGTTTTGTTGGCAGTTTCCCACCTTCCCAGCTTCCCTTCTACCAGGGGATAGAGAAGAAAAGAGAGCAAACAGGTAAGACTGTCTGCCAATGTTGTGGAAGAAGACACAACATTAATGAAGGCTGAAATAAGGTCCCAAGGTTACTTGGGGATATCATTTAAGCATTAATTAGAGATAACCCTTTCAATAACACCCTGGAGCCGTTCTGAACTATAGTGCTTATAGATCATGTCTCCTTATACATAGGGTGACTATCCTTCCTGCTGTGACCAGGAGAGACTCACTTCAAGCCTCCAGGGTTCTGCATGTTAGCAGAGCATCCACTTCACTCTCAAAATCATCTTGCTTTCCAGAATCATGTCAATGGTCACACTACAGGCACTGCAGGTAAAAGAAGGGTGAAATATCTCATTCTCCACAACAGTTTCTGTGTCCACTAGCTTCGGGGATTTTCAAAAAGAATCATATTTATCGTTATTTATAATAGCAGAAAATTATCATCTCAGAATGGCAAACACTCACACCGTAAAGCTACCAGAGGCATATTTAAGAGAGAGGAAAGCAGATGGGCATGGTAGCGCATGCCTGTAACCCCAGTACTTGAGAGGCTGAGACAGGCTGGTGGCGGGTTTGAGGCCAGCCTCAGCAACCTAGGGAAATCCTGTTGCAAAATTTAAAAAAAAATTAAAAAGACTGAGGGTGTAGTTCAGAGGTAGAATGCCCCTGGGTTCAATCCCCAGCACCAAAATAACAACAACAGCAATAATAAAATCATCTAAAGGGAAGCTTTCATTTCTTTATATGGTATGCCATTTAAATGGTAAAACTGTGATTAAGTTTGAAAGAAAGATAACCTACATCATGGAGAGAATGTGAATCATGGTCTCAGAAGCGCTCCCAGGCAGTTGACCTATGAGCACCGTTTCCTAGGTGCCCCATGGCTTTACAAACCCATAACACTCACGGCAAGCCGGAAGGGCTAGTATCTATCTGCTGCCCCAGTACAACTATACCAGGGCCGAGCTTCAGGATAAGGTGGAAGAGACACTCAACACAGGACAAATCAAGGGGGATAGATCCATAGCAATGAGGAGAAGGTGGAACGTTTGCGATCTTAAACATTCTGTGAATTGTTTCCCCTTAAACACATCTATGCCTTACACTTTAAAAAAGTAAATACTCAAGATGTACTTTTGTACTTAAAAATGTTTCAATCTGATTTTCAACTCCCAGAAGAGCAAAACAAAAGAACATGAGTTCTCTGTGTTTTCCTGATTAGGATTTATTCTTCTGCACCTAAACACCCAGTGGGGCCAAGAAGGGGGTTGGGTGCCAATATAGTAGAAACAGATAAGAATAGTTGTATTTAAAATGTGAAGATTAAAAATCTATAGCTCTTGACCTCCTGGGTAATGAGGAAAGGTTTGTCAGTCTTGCAAAACAGTGCCAAGAACAATCTCTCTCTCCATAGTCAAGATGGGAAGTCTGGTTTAAGAAGTGGGGTTCACAGGCCACAATGATTTGTTCTACTTGTAATTCCAATAAGAACTGAAAGCCAGTACTAAGGCCTTGCTCCTCAGGGGTGGCTCCTACAAGCAGCAGCAGCAGCAGCAGCAGCAGCAGCAGCAGCAGCAGCAGCACAGAGGAGCTTATTAAAAATGATGACTCTCAGGCTCAACTGTGACACCCTGAATCCAAATGTGCATTTTAACAAGATACCTAGGTGATTCGCATGAACTCTGAGGACTGAGAAGCCCTGTTCTAGAGGACTTGGAATGAGCAGGTGGACAGCTAATCCCTTCCTACTGAGGATGTTTACTTGGCTTCTTTACTGAAAATAAATTTACCACTGTTCCCAGCAATGTAACTTGTACTACACTTGGATTAGAACAAGAGATGTTGAATTCCTATTCTGCTACTTACTAGCAAATTACTGAACTACTCTGAGTACCAGTGTCTTTACAAAAAAAAAAAAAAATACAGGGCTATGATGAGAATTAGATGACTAGATGAGAGAGCAATGTAAAGATGCTCAGGAATGTACCCAGCACAAGGCTGAAAATTGCTTCTTGCTTGGTAATAAAATATAAGATCTGAAAATATTGCTTTAACATTGAAAGAATAATGCCAGTTTCCCCAAAGTTAGCATATATATTTCATACAATTCCAACAAAAGCCTCAACAGACATTTCTAATTGGATAAAATAATTTTAAAGTATATATGGCAAAAGATATTTTAACCAAGACAAGAAACATGAGTGCTATAAAAGAAAAGAGGAATATAAAGGAACATATATAATTGAATAAAAATATATTTAAAAGAATACATAAAATTTTGATTATTGTATAACAGCAAATAACATAAATGAAATCAACAAACAAACAACAGGGTACACCTAAATGATAAATATGAATCAGTTCATGGACATGAAATATGAAATAAAATTATATACATAAAAATATATATATATAAAATGATGTTCATGCTCACTGCTTATGATAGGTACATAATAAAGTAACAAGGAACTTTTCATATTGTCAAAAATATAAAAGTGCCATGCCGGGGGTGGTGGTGCACGCTTGTAATCCCAGTACTTTGGGAGGCGGAGACTGAAGGATCCAGGTTCGCGGCCAGCCTCAGCTCGCTCTCTCTCTCTCTCTCTCTCTCCCTCCTTCTCTCTCTCTCTACCTAGTGAGGCCCTCCACAACTTCGTGAGACCCGGTTTCAAAATAAAGTATAAAAAGTAGGGCCGGGGGTGTAGTGCAGAGGTAGAATGCCCCTGGGTTCAATCCCCAGTACCGCAAAAAAAAAAAAAAAAAAAAAAATATATATATATATATATATATATAAAAGTGCCATAACAGTCAGATTACAACAAATACCTTTGTATACATTCTGAGGTATATTGGTGCTTTTCTTTCTTTTTCCTTTTTTTTTTTTGTGGTCTAGAGATTGAACCCTGGGGGGTTCTACCTCTGAGTTAAACCTCCAGTCCTATTTTATTTTATATTTTATTTATTTTATTTTGTTTTATGTTAAGTTATTTTGAAACAGGGTCTTGCTAAGTTACTACACATTGGCCTTGAACCTGTGATCCTCTGGTATCGGTCTCTCAAGTACTGGGATTATCAGTGTGCACCACTGCTACTGGATTGAAGCTTTTATGTCTAAGCCATAGATTCTCAGAACAAGGGAGCTGGATCAAAGGACTTGCAGTAGTGGTGGCAGTAGCAACAGTATTAATCATAACAATAACAATTACTAGAAAAATAGTAGCCATCCATCTCCTCATAATCTACCTAGCACCATCAATACTGGGGTACTAGCAACTGCACAGACTACTACTACATAGCCAGCACCTATGTGCCACCATCTTTGTATGAAACAAATTGAAAGAGCGGGTAGCATATTAGGTGGTTAACCTGGATTACTTTCGTGGAGTGGAGGTCCTATTGGTAGAAGAAGAAAGCTGGAGAAAGAGGGAAATAATTCAAATAAGTCAATAAATCAGAATACACACACTTGCAAAGTGAGAAAGTTGAAGAACAGGATAACAGTAAAGAAAGAGCAATGTACATCCTCTAGGGACACAAAGAGCCCCGGAGGAGTTTAAGGAAGAGGTGCCTTTAAAATAAATTTTATTTTTCAGAAGAGCAATACTTCTGTAAGATGATTTGAGGCTTTCTTCCCCCACATGACACAGATTATTAAGAAATTTTCCAAAGCTGTATTTTTTATTGAATAACAACAACAAAAAATCATATTAATGTCAAAGTTCAAAACTGAGTAAGGCTACATGTTAAAGGCACCATCTAGGTGCAAGAAAACGGAATGCTGTTCCCGGCAGCACAACCATTGGAGTATTTGACCTTTGGCAAGTCATTGAACTTGTTCTTAATTTCCTCACTCACAAAGAAAGGAAGTGCAACCAGGCCATCTTTAAAGCTCCTTTTAGTGATAGGATCAGATGATTCTATAATTAAAGAACATAATGTAGACAAGTGGCAAGCTAGTAAATAGAATAATTAGGTATTTAAAGTTCAAAATCTTAACACCTTATAGCTAAACAAGTAATTTAAAGATCTACTTAAAAAGTTGCCTTTTTAGAATGAAAAGTACAATGAAATCAATTAGTGTTTTTACGTCTCCAAATGGTGAAATTAGTTATTCAATGCTTTAATTTTCATGTCAAGAAAAAGGTCAACATAGGCCCGGTGTGGTGGTGCACTCTTGTAATCCCCAGTACTTGGGAGGCCAGCCTCAGCTGCTTAGAGAGGCCCTCCACAACTTCGTGAGACCCGGTTTCAAAATAAAGTATAAAAAAAATAGGGCCGGGGATGTAGCTCAGAGGTAGAACGCCCCTGGGTTCAATCCCCGGTACGGCAAAAAAAAAGAAAAAGAAAAAAAGAAAGAAAAAGGTCAACATTTTAGATATCTTTATGATTACTCACTAAAGTAAGATTTCATCTGTCACCTTAAAATGGTCCAATCACTGTGTTGCATTTGGGAAGGTGGGAAGGGTTAGGGAGTGGGGTAGGAACTGGGTGGGAGGGCTTAATGAGTGCTGTGTGCATGTATGCCTCTATAGCCCTGAACTTCATCAAGATGTATGACTACAATGCACCAATAAAAAAAAATGGTCCAATCCATAAGGAGCAATTTAACCTACACTGCCATCCTTGAGAGAACATGTGTGACAGTCCTCTGGGGGAAAAAAAAAGGCTGTTCAATACCAGCCAGCCAACCAAATCAATAAATTGAACATTAAAATTTCTAACAGGAAATTTTGAATATCAATTATTGATAGAACACAAGAAAATAGTTAAAAAGTCTTGCTTAAGCATGACAGCCTTCTGAAGTAAATTTCTAAGTTTTTTATATTTTCCTAAGCTTTCTAAGTAATAATGCAAATATTGATAACACTTTATGAAAATTAATGCATGGCTAAAAAAGCTTAAAAAGTCACTAACTCATTGGGCATAAAGATTTCCATGAGCTTGTTAAATTTTATATATCTTATTTCCTTAAATGGTTATGGGATTTTCCAAAAGCATACACAAAATTCCTTAAACTTTGCCAACTGAGAAACAGTTACATGAAAACCACCTTTCAAACTGTATGGGAACCCCTAGAAAAATCTACCCAGTCTTTTGATAGGCTATCTAGGTATGAATTCCTACAAAAACGTATTTAGACTGCCTGCCCCAACTAGTTTTTATAGGCTAGGGTGACGTAAAGAAAAAATTTATGGCTTGCACAGTTATCTGAAATTCCTGCATACAAGCAGTTCTCTAAGTAGTATGTCATAATTTTCTTATCTAACAGTACAAGCACGTGCATTTATTTATATCCCTAGATTAACTTCATGTCTAATTTCACTGACACTAGTAGCCAGGGGTGGATTTCTTTTTTTCTAATTAAAAATGGAACTTGAGCTAGCTCAAAGGCATTTTTTAAGAAGGTTGTATTTTACTTCTCTGAAAAAAAAATCAAGGGTGTGATCCCATGTAATTAATTAATGCTGAGCCATGCCCTTTGGCGCATTTATCTGGTGGCTGCAGAAAAACCGGGCCCAGCCGTCCCCACCTGTTGGGGCAGCAGGACTGCCTGACTTACCCAAAAGAGCAGATTGAGGGCGTACAGCAAGCAGCGCAGACACTTCACGGAGTCCTCTCTGGCCATTGTGAGCCTCAGGAGGGAGAAGCCCCATCCTTTCACCACATCCTACCCCCACGGGCAAAGCAGCAGCGGCGGTCTGCAGGGAACAGGGGAGACCCGGCACTTGACACCGCCCGCCCATCCGGAGCGCCCGCCCATCCCTCCTCCGCCAGCCCCCAGCGGGGTCCAGAGGGTCCCGAAGCCTAGTTCATTCGAGACATCGCTTCATCAGCAATCATTTGTTAAAGTCATAATAGGAACTAAAGTCCCCAAAGGTCCACACTGGCTTCAGATAACACCTGCTGGGAAGCGACGGGATTGGCTCTCTGGATGAATGAGGACGCACAGTAAGCCCTGGTTCTCGGGGGACACGCGGCGGGGCCCTCTGCATCCTGATGGGAGTCTCTGTAAAGCCCCCCTCGACCCACGCCCCTCCTCTGGGAGGCTCTGCTCCGAACTGCCCCAAGGTTAGAAACCACCCTGCCCCCGGGGGGCGTCACGGGCACCACCCGCGAGCCGGATGGCGCGAGTGTCTTCCCATCAGGGCAGTTCCTGGTCCCCCAACTCCGCACTGCCCCATCCCGCCCCGCAACTCCGTGTGAAGCTGGGACCCGCGGGGGCGCCGCGCGGAGCTGGGATTCCGCCCGCCCCGAGACGAGGGTTTCTCGGGGAGAACGTGAGAAGTGATGTTCTGCGTCCCGGGATGATGGGTTCGCCGGGGGCGGGAGGGCGGCGCGGAGAGGGCGGCGGGCGCTAGGTCGGTGCAGCCGTGCGGACGCTGGGGTAGTCCTTCCACCCCCTCCCGACCCCGGACGTGGCGGCGACCCGGCGCTGCAGCCGCCAGCCCGCCCTGCACAAAGCCGGCGCGGTCCCCCTCCCGGGTCGGTGCGCGCGCCCCCGGCAGGGCGCGGAGTCCAACGCCAGGCTGTAAGTCGTTCAGCACACAGCGCCGGGGCAGCCGCCCGCGGGCCGGGACGCCGGGCAGGAAGGACGAGAGACGTGCGGCCACTCACCGTCGGCGCTGGGCTCCGCGCCCCACTCCCGCCCGGGGACCGGGACCGCCGGGGACGCACGGCGGCGACTCATCGGCAGGGCGCGCCTCCCGGGAGCCTGGGGCTGCACTGGCTCCAGCTGCAGACGCTTCCTTCTCTTCCTCTCCCCCCTCCGCCGCCGCCGTCGCCGCCTCCTGGGAAAAAGAAAAAAAAAAAAAGAGTCCCGGGCAGCAGTTGCTGGAAAGTCTCTGCTAAGCCACCTCCCAGCGCCGCTGTCCCTCCCAAGTCCTCGCCAAGTCCGGACGAGGCAGCAGCGGCAGCCTGGGCCAGCTGCACAAACTCTCAGCGCATGCTCGGCCGCTGGCTGCCCGGGTTGGGTCCTAGTGGGGGTTTCTTGTCCCTCTCGCCCGGCGTGAGCCCCCAAAGGGACCCCTCACCTCTACAAAACGCCTTCCAGAAAGAGAGAAAACCTAGACGCTTTGGAGAAGTCCGTGCAGTGAACCCCTTTAAAATGGTGGCGTGGGAGGAGTGGAGGCTGGGTTATAAGCATAGGGAAGCAGGCTTTTATTATATGAAAATATTTGTGTTTGAGAAGGGGGGCAGAGGGGTGGCCCAACCCAATTCCTGCAATGAGAAACTCGTTTTCACAACCTTTATGGAGCCACCTCCTGCGATTTGTCATTAACACGGTGCCCTATGATCCTTCTCATTGATTTGTTGCACTTCTTGGTCTAAAAAAAAAAAAAAACAACAACAGTGCTTGCCCACTTCCATACGGCACTAATGGCATTTATATAAACATCAGAGTAAGCCTGTCCAGTCTAACATCCAGAACAGGTAGAAGGAACATTTTTAACTCTTTCACAAGTAATCCAAAACTTCTCCCAGGTAAGACGGTTTTGAGTTTTAACTGGTGGTTTTTATTGAAATGTGTACATAGTAGTGGATCTTGGGAAAACTGATGTTTTTAAACTAGAATTTCACGAAGTTATTCACACAACAAAAGGAGACCATCCTTCCAAACGTAGCTTCTCTTTTTAGAAGAAATTTCACACTTAAAAATAAGAGTCACTGGATCATAGGCTCCACATAAAAATGTGACGTTTTGTTGTCTCACAACACTATGCATTTCTCAATATTTTTGTGCACATTGTGTGACAAATACCATTTCACCTACAAATATGCTTTACAGATGCCTAAAAATTAGCAAAGAGTCTCTTCCGTTTTAGTTGGAGCAAATCCCTCACCTGTGAGTTAATAAATTGGGATGACTATCTCCCAGTTTGCAAGTTAGGAAGAAAACACTACTTTTGATATTCCTGATAAAGGGTCATAAGAATCCATAAATCAATATTAAGCAAAAGAGACCACACCATATTTGAGGCACTGCAATACGGGGCAGTTTTGATGGTTTAAACTTGACCATACCTCCATTTCTCTTCTAACCCTGCACCCTCCTTCTGGCCCTCGGAGTCCACAGCCTGAGCAAGCCGTTCTCCCATTGGAGAACTCTTCAACTACTTGAGGGCAGCTGCTAGTCCTTCCGTCTCCAATTCTTCTCTTTTCTGGGACCCTAGGACTTGACATCACAGCTGGCATTCTGTGGGCTCTATATTTTTTTCTCCTTGAGAACTGCTTTTTTTTTAATATATAAAAGGAGGATAGAAAACTTTCAATATGGGCATCATAACAATTTGAGTGTAGAACAACACATTAGGAAGATTTTATGTTCAATTCATTGCTCATGAGGCAGGAACCCGTTCCAAGGCAAAGCGTGATGCATTGAGTATCATTTGAGTGTGTGGCACCCACTGCGCCTCATGCTAAGGCAGTAAGAATGAGACCCTTCTCCTTCCAGGAGACAAAGTGTGTCCATTTCTATAAGGATAAAAATATCAGTAAAATAGCATAAGCATTTATAAACAATGTAAATTGCTTCAGTGTCAGTCCCAGAGTCAGATATAAAACTGTACTCTGCAGTAATGTAATCCAAGTTCCTCGCTCCACAAGTCATTCCACTGGTGCACACCCAATTCCACTCATTCTGCCCAAGTTATAGGAGGGAAGGAGCTGCATAGGTGTTTGGTCACATGGATGAGTTTCTGTTGCTTCTTAGTATAAAACCCTTATAAATAAGTACACCTAAGACAACCCTTCACAGTCATTACAGGAAAGAGAACTGATAGGTTTTGAACAAGTTGTATGTGTCAAACAAGATAGCTGATTTCTTTTTTTGGTACTGAGGTGGGGGGGATTCTACCTCTGAGCTACACTCCCAACCCTATTCATTATTATTATTTTTTTTAAACAGGGTCTCACTAAATTGCAAAGGGTCTCGCTAAGTTGCTGAGGCTGATTGCAAACCTGTGATCTTCTTGTCTCAGCTTCCCAAGTACTGGGTTTAGAAGTGTGCACCAACATGTCTGGCTGATAGCTGCTTTTTATAATGAAATTTGTTAATTTCTCATAACCACCTGGTAAGAAACTGAGACTCAGTTGATTTCTCCAAGTCTATACAGGTAAAAGTAAGGAAGCTAAGTTTTTAACTAAGATCTGTTTGATTCTTTCCAATGTTAATTTGCATTGCAAGAAAACTTCAAATCTCAGTGGGGATTGACAAGCTTTGAGAAGAAAGAAAAAATTTGCTAGGTATTTTTTATTGGTTTTGAGTATAGGAAGCTGGATCTCAGATACACATATGGAAACTGACTGGTAAATCTACTTTCACCTTTCACTTCTGAAAGAGTATACTAAAAGGGCCTGGAAAATTAATTCCTTTAATTACTGAATTAAGTAGACTCTACTATATTGCAAGCTTAGGGTTGCCAGAAATACTAAATAACTAGTTAGATTTAAATTTTAAATAAACAAGAAATAATATTTTGATACAGCATGTCCCCAGTATTACATGGGATAAATATCACATTGAATATATATATATATATATATATATATACTAAAAATTATTCAATGTCTAGCTGAAATTCAAATTTAACTGCATATCTATATTTTATGTGATGATACTATATATATATATCAGAAGAGTAGGGAGAAAAAAGAATTGCTTCCTTCATATCATTATTGAGTAGACACATTTGGACTTATTGGTATGTGAAACAGTATATTTACTTAGCATTGTGGCCCTTTGAGTGGAATTTTCTAGTTTGCATACAGTGTGTGGGATGTGGGAGTATATTAGCTATAACCATGTATGGAATACTAGAGATGTAGTGAATTTTTATTCCATATTTCACAATAGATGCATAAGTAAATGACTGATAAATAAGAAAAAATCCATTGCCCTCGCTCTCCCTCTTTTTTTTTTTCTTGCGGTACTGGGGATTGATATACCTCCAAGCTATACCCCCAGCCCTATTTTTTATTCTTTAGTTTGAAACAAGGTCTCACTAAGTTGCAGAGGGCCTCTCTAAGTAGCCGAGGCTGGCTACGAACCTACAATCCTCCTGTCTCAGCCTCCCAGGTACTGGGATCACAAGCGTGGCCACCACACCCGCTGCCCTTGTTCTCTTGAGGTGATGATGCTCCATTTGTTTTCATTACAAGAAGAACTGGCATTTTTAACAGTTGCTATTATGTTCTACTATCATTGTTTGGTTATTTTCTTTCTTAAAAAAATCAATGTCAGGTATGGTGGCACATGCCTATAATCCAAGCTACTTAGGAGGCTGAAGCAGGAGGATCCCAAGTTTGAGGCTAGTCTGGGCAACTTAGCAAGACCCTGTCTCACAATAAAAAATAAAAAAGGCTGGGATGTAACTCAGTGGTAGAGTGCCCCTGGGTTTGATCCCCAGTGCCAGAGAGAGAGGGAGGGAAGGAGGGAGGAAAGAAGGAAGATTGTCTACTACTCACAGTAGTAAATGAAGAGAAATCATGTCACGGACATAAGACATCCATAGAGAATTCATAATTAGTTTTAATTACTTACAAACATTTCCATTATTTGAATATATTTATCAGCTAGATCAGTAATATTGCTTCCTATAACTGACTAGAGAAAAGACTTGGGATGTAATAGGATTGATTTAGACAACTTATACATATGTTCTAAAATGGTAGAAATTAAATTGCGTATGTTTTGGTGGGCATTTTCTATTGGTGGTGTTTTGTGAGGCACTATTACCTTAGCACTGGGTCACAAAGGGGAGTCTTTCCAAGGCTGCCAAAGTGGAGACGAACTGGTAGCCTAAGAAGTGACAGTGGCCAGGGTGCGCTGGAAAGCTGACAATACGGTGACTTACTCAACTGGGCTCCAATAGCCATCCCTCAGATCAGACATAAAAACTGAAAATATAGCAGTCAGGTTTCTTAAGTCTATCCTGTTTTCTCCATCTTTTCTTCCTTTTACTGCCACCAACTTACACATACACCAAGGAAATTATAAAGCAGTTCCCCCTTTCCCTACTCTCCACAGCCTGGCTTCTATCCAGGCCAGTGTTCCCAACTATCCCACTTCAACTCACCATGTTTGCTACACATCCAAGTTCTCGCAAACGTGCCTCTCATCCGGCTATGGGAGCAAGCCTGGATGCCCAGAACCTACAAACTAGACCAATCAATTAAAGTGTGACTGGAGCTCAGTGAAGACTCATCAAAAGGCGATGTAAATTCGGGTAGTCAAGCGGAACCAAGTATGAGGGGAATGTGTTGGCAAGCGCTAGGTGGAAATCTCGGCAGGAAGACAGATGGCAGCATCAAAGAGGCCCAGCAAATGGTAACGGGCAGGTGACCTGGCAGATGGACAGAACTCCATGGCAAAGGAGTTGGGCAGAAAAAAATGTGAAAAGTTTCACTCAAGCAAGGAAAGACCCCCCATACACACACACCCTCTGTCAAGGTGATTTAGCCACTGGGCCAAGGCCCAGTCCACGCAGCTGATCCTGGGCTCTGAGTTCAGTTCTAGGAAAGCAAGAAGAAGAAATACAGCCCCAGAGAAATTCTTTTAAACCTTCATTTTAGGAGTCACAATATTCAGGTGAGCTTAGAAAAGTTCATGGTTTGTAGATTAAGGAAAATCTGGAAGACTGGGCTGGGGCATTTGCATTTTATTCAGATGGACCGAGAGCCACCAAAGCATTTCCACATGAGCAAAAGAATGGCATAACAAACAGTAGCAGGAGTTTGAAGTCACACCTGAATTTGAACCCTGGCTTTACTGCTGGCTAGTGATCAAGAGCACATGATCTCACCACCCTAAGCCTCAGTTTCCTTATCTGTCCACCTGCCTCCTAACGTGGTCACGGGTATTATGTAATGTGTAAGTGGCCTAAGTTTAGCTGGGGTCACACTGTCCTTGGAGGTTTAAATAGAATAGGCTGAGCTTCTTTCCTGTAACAGTGGATAAAAGGTTTTCCCCTTGGAATCCCTCTGGGGACTCTAGAATGGGGAAAGAAAAAGGAAACACTTCTAGAGTTCAGAGTCAATTTATGGATGATCTTCCCAACCACATAGGCTACTGTTCTTGCTGAAGGGCAAAGGCCTTTAGGGAAAGATTCCTTCCCTCTAGAAATGCAGCCAGCATAAGCCCATGTTCCTAGCTGCCTTTGACTAAAGACTCAAAGAATCTGGAGGGATTTCTGTAGCAGCACCACACACAACTCAAAACAAATACTGGAAATGCTCTGGTCCTACTTAGGTCTTCACGGTCGCCTTTCCCTGCAGTTTCCATGTTGACTGGACCCCCTCTTGTTGGATCTTCCCTCTCATTGCTTACACCTCCAACTCCAAATTTCTGGTGACTTATCATGCAGATGATGTAGTTATTACCTTTTTTTGTTTGTTTTATACTCTTTCAGCCTAGGCGCTAGTGGTCTCAACTTTCACACTGTCCTCTCTCTAAGAGAAATTCTCATGCTTTAAAAAATCACCAAACACTTTTATAGTACTTATTATATGCTAGCAACCATTCTAAGTGCTATAAAAATAATAATAATTGCATCCTCAAAACAATCTCATTTGGAGGAAAGGAAGATGGGTCATTTCGTTAGTAAAGGGCAGAGCCAAATTGTAATACTGGGTCATCTGTATCCAGAGTCTTGTAATAACCGATAGCACCCAGCAAAGTGCCTGGAAATAAGTGACTGTGTGATTGTTAGGAAGATTATTCTGATAGAAATATATAGGGGATAAGTGGAGAGACATTGTTAGTGGTATTTAACAAAGAATAATCTATGTAACATCAATCTTTTAAACATTCTAAGGGCAAATGCATATAGGAAATACTGTTATATTTGCCTCCAGGGACTTTGGCATACTCTTCAACATATTAGAGATTGTGAAAACTCCTATAGGAAAGAAATTTCCTTTACTTTTTATTATTAATAAGCCAGAGCTTCCTAAATATGTTTGTTCAAGTAATCTGTGTGTCTGTTGGGAGAGAGGGAGAAAGAGAAAAACAAATTACTATGAATATTGAATGGACCTAATACTCCATTGGACATACTCTGAGAAATACCAATTTCTATTAATACTGAGACAATTCAAAGGTCTTGGCAGCTAAGTAGATGTGAAGCATAAAGAGAGAGGAGAAATACATGGGAAAAAGATGGAACTTGAATTTAACCACGAGCACTGAAGTCTCCTCCTCATGTCTACAGTTCCCTAATCTCAGGGCCCAGGTCCTTCATTTGGAGGACTCAGTGATCATTAGCAAGGCCGTAGAATGCACATCTATTTTGAGTAGTTATCCTCATTTCTACATTCCATTACAAATGGAGAAAACAGGTGCTCCACAATAGTTTTGCATTTGTTTTGAAGCTCTTTTGCAAAGAGCTCTTCATGTCTGATACTGTTCAAATTCCATTTTCTCTACCTCTTCTTTAACCATACTTCCTCTAGTTCTGTGAACATATTTACAATGACCATATTTACAGATTCGACTATGTATGGATTGCCGCCCAAAACCTTCTGAGGACTCACTGCTGCTCACAGGAGAAGTTTGAACCTCATGTTCCAAGCATACCCACTAAATGCCTGCTGATCTTTGTATTGTTTTAACCATGCGTTGGGCATATGGCCATTCTCAAACCAATCCAATGAAAAATAGCTTCTTCAAAGGAATAATTGCCCACATCTGCTTCATCAAAGTTATTGTAAATATGTTCACAGAAAAACAAGAAGTTAAAGGAGTAGAGGAAGGTGTGACACAAATAAAGAATATTTCACATCAAATAAAGAAGAATATTTATAATAAGATTTTTTAAATTACAAAGTGTGTACACATTCAGTATATCTACAATTTTCTTCAAATATTTTAAATCTGCAGTTGGTTGAATCCACAAATGCAGAATCCTTGAATATGGAGAGCCGACTGTATACACAGGCACAGGCACATGCACACACGCTGTTGCTTGGCTCATGATATATAGATAAGTAATGTATGTGTAATATATTTGTAAGAAAAAAAGATGTGGATAGGACCAAAGTGGTGATGAGCTAAGGAAGTGACTGGAGATAATAAATTAATAAAAAGAAAGATGGGAGAAAATAAAGTAGGAGAGAATGGAGGAAATGAAGAAGGAAGAAAGTAGAGGAGGAGGAGGGAAAAAGAAAGAGAAGGAAGGGAGGGAGGGAGAGAGGGAGGGAGGGAGGGAGAGAGGAAGGAGGAAGGGAAATGACCTCTATCTGCCTCATTGAAGTTCATGATGCCTGCCCTTATCTTCCTTAGCAGTCACTGACCAAGTTCCCGATGCCCCTCTTCTGCGTGCTGGTCCTGCATGATGTTGCAAACAATATACCAGGAACGACAAGCCTATTTGCTGCCAAAGCTTTCTGGAATTCCTCTGTCTCCCAGTTGCAGGCTATCCATATTGGCCCTTTACTTTTGATCAAATACTGTCGATGGGTTCCTGCCTCTGTGTTCTAACATTTCAATTTAGAATCCTATTTAGAATCCAAGATCCCTTCCCAAATCCCATCTGCTTGACTAAGCCTTAATGATTTGCTTGCTGGATTTCAATTACTTCCTTACTTTGCAGAGACCTGTTGAGAATGAACTATTAAGCCACCATAATGTTAGAACTTGACTGATGTCAAAATTCCTTGATGTGGCATATAATCAGTCCTCACCAATATGACCAACACACTTCAACACACACCCAGTACACACACACACACACACACACACACACACACACACACACACACAGAGTGTTGGACCTCCTTAGATACTAAAACCTGCCAGAAACAAGTCTGGGACTGCCTTGACCCTTCAGACATGGACCTCAAGGCCAAGAGCCGGGGCATTTTCCCAGTAGAGATTAGCCTGGTTTTCATGGTTTGGGTTTTGTTTTGCCTAATCATGCTTGAGTTTTAACAGTGAATATGTTAAAGTCTCTTTGCATTGTGGATATCACAACTCATGGAGGTTAACAGATTGTTAGCTCTTCCAAATGCATTATAACTTTCTGTATCATCACTCTCAGGCTGGTCTTGGCTGGTTTATTATTTTGCTGGTAATCATGTGCTTGCTACAAGTTACATAACTCTCCCCTTCCCTGCTCTCTGCTTCCTTGTCAAAAGCAAAGGAACAGACCTTTGAATCTGCTTTGGGCAGAAAATCTGAAGAACAAAGATAATAGAACACAACACGAAGTCAGAGGAAATTCACTCCAATATGGGTCTAGAAAAATCCATGCATGTCAGCATAAGGATATTGTAATGTCTAGCTTTGCATAATGATTTAATGTAAAGTTATTGTTTGCATGTGTGTGTGAGTGTGTGTGTGTGTGTGTGTGTGTGTGTGTGTGTGTTTACTCATCTATGTTCTGAGTAGTCACTTGCTAAGGTTCTAAGATAAGCAGCCTCTGGTCATGAAAGTATTAACTGAACTAATCTTTTGGAAAAAGACTCTGAGAAAATATTTGAAGGAATTCCACTTTTAACAGATCATTTTTTTCCTGGTCTAATTTTATATCTGAGATACTCCAAGTCTATTCAGTAAGTAAAATGACCAGTGGACTGAGAAGCAGCAAACTGAGGTTTGAATCAACCTTTTCAAGAGCCAGGAAACCTAGAGTTGCTTAAGAGCCCTCTATTCTGAGAGAGAAGTGGTAACTCTTCTCTAGTGTTAATATTGTAGTTACAACTTTAAAAAATTAAGTCATATATTTAAAATTCTGTCCCTTCTAATTGGGAAAGATAATTTTAAAGTAATTTTTTAAAGATAATGTTAGAGTGACATAACAATTTTTAGAGGAAAAATATTCATATTCTAACATCCTTTTAAAAAATCAAAATAATGGTAATAGTTCAGTGTTTTGAAAATGACAAATCACATATCAACTTCTATGGTTTTCAAAGTTAGATACACTATATTAGTTTATGTATTTTCTTTGGTTAAAAAAAAATAAAAATAAGACCAAACTCCTATTCCTAAGAGAGCTTCAGAAATAGCCCTCATGTTGCATAAATCAAATACCCATGTTTCTTCTGGATATATGTAGAAATTTTCACTGTTAAGTTTGCTTTCTTTCTTTCTTGGTTTTTTCAAGCTTAAAGATGACTGTGATTAAAATGTACAGTTGTATAAAGCACCTACATTCATACTTAGTTCTAGAATCTCTTTGAACTTTGAATTTTCATTGTAGGTGCAATTTTATAAATCTGTGTTAATTAGCAGCTACTAGTTTCCTTAGTTAATTCAGTCAAGCCAATAAATCACGATGTATTTAACCTGTCATCCTTTCATTTACAGGGCCAAATGACAATATTATATGATTTTCATGACTTGACAGTCATCACAAAATAATTAGTGCATCAGTAATCAATAATAACTCAGTATGAGTGGTCTTGTGATTCTCAATTCAATAGACTGAGGGAAAAGTGGGATTTTCAAAAGAAGTGTTTGCTCCTGAAACTAATAGTAGCGCCAAATGTTTTAGAAATTTTTGTAACATGGATAATAAAACTGCAATGAATTTGACTAGAAATATCAGGCTCATTTCAAATGGCTGGCTCTTTCTTATGTGTCACGTTCCCACTCTGCACTATGCATTTTCCGTGTGATTATTGCAAAGGAAACACTTAGCTCGCCTTGATGAGTACAACAATTAGAACACAAAAGAAATCATTAATGCATCAGCACAGAAATAGTATGGTCTGTTAGCATCTAATTAGGCTTCTGCTGTAATTATCCTCCATTTGAGAAGTTTTCTTAATGTAAAAATGATAAAACAAATCAGTAGTATTCACTTGGTTTAATTAGTTAGCAGCACTAAGGCGCATTTAGTTTAATCTATACCCTTTTTATATGTTTTTCTACTGATCTTAATTATACAAAAGCTGAATATTTTAACATATTAAATCTTTCACAATCCCCACATCATAAAGTCTTTCCTAAGTGCCCTGTTCTCCCATCCCAAAAAACTCTCCCAAATTTCCAAGTTGTGCTTGGCTTTATGTGTTGAAGCATTAAAAGAAGAGAGAAAGAATGAGGGAAGCACTGGATGAGAGGAGTTACAGCAGAAAGGTAGTGAGGGAGGGGAGGAAGAAGAGAGCAAGAGAGAAGAGTGGGGAGGGGAAGAAATACTGACAGGGGAGGAAGAGAAGAGGACAGAGCACTGAAATAAAATAGAGAATAAGGAAGAACTCCAAAAAGGAAGAGTTGGCAGGATGGCTGAAAGGGAGACAAGCAGGAACACAAAGATTATTTTGCATTCATATCACTCATTGACACTGATTTTTAAAAATTTGCTATCTAGCCAGCTAACTAGCTATCTACCTGCTTACTTACCTACCTACCTGCCAGTGAAAATTGGTTGTCGTTTTGTTGCTTTTGGAGGTTTTCTGTTTTTGTTTTAAATCATCCTTCTAGCTCTGGGGAAAAATACATGAGAGATGATTAAATTCTGCCTATAATTTTCCCAAAGAGAAAATTCTCCAAGTTACCTAATAGTTTATTTTCCTTCTTTCTGTAACCAAGGAAGCGTTGAGCTATCCCGTTGGACCAAGTCAGTAATGTGTGCCAGAATCACAGTCCTTGCTGCCCCCTGGAAAATATGGCACTTGATCAACCAGGGATATCAAAAGGTAGGAACAGGCCTAACTTTAGTGCTTGAAAGCAATTCAATGCACATACTCTATTTTGGTTGGTCTAGCCATTCACTCTGTCTGGACATGTTGCCTAGTACCACAGGTGGGGTCAATTCAGAAGCCAGTGCCACCATCTAGAATTCTTCCCAACTTGTTTGCTTGGAACAATGACAAAGAAAAAAATAGTAATTTTTTTTGTAATTTATGATCAAAAAAGTTCATTTGCCACTTTGATTGCCTTGTTTAGAAACTATGGTTGAAAAGGTACAACGAGTTCTTCTCGAATATTTATGTATAAAATTCCTGACATATTTCAGCTGCATGTGTACATTAAAATTTTGTTTCAGTACATAAATGAAATCTTGATCTGGACCTATAAAGGCATTTGATAATTCAATTTTGATTACAGATCTGAGATGTAGAGGACGTTTCGAAATAAGTAGTTCTGAAATATTTTCTACCATAAAAATTAATGTTTAGTAAAATAAATACATGATGAATGACCAAGGATGCATGCTGAGATACACTGACTGAACAAAAACATAAAAAATATGCTGCACCCCATTAATTCGAGTTTTCAAGAAGGAGGAAGCATTTAGAAATTGCTATCTAGTTTTTTCAGAGCTCATATTCATCTGGCAAGCATTGATATGGCCATACTAGTCATAAAATATTGAGTTCTTCTGAATTCCTTGGTTATTAGTTGCTGCTCTGAGCTCCTTGACTCTCTAGTCACTCTCTAGACATTTTGGTGCTATCTAGAAAATAGTGTATTAATGTGGGGATAAGACATGTCCTCCAGGATCTGTTCCATGGCTTTGGAGCATTCATTCCCATTCATTAGTGCCTAGACAATTATAGTATTAAATATTTGTAATACAAGCTGTAATGGTTTGGATTTAGAATGTCCCCCTCCCCCAGCCCTCACAGAGACAAGGTAGCAATGTTGGAAGCAGGTCTTGGTTGCTAAGGAGGAGTCCCCGAGGGTGTAGCCTTGGGGATTCTATGTGGTTCTCTCCCCCTTGCTCATTCTCTTGCTTCCAGCCTCCATGATGTGAGGAGATCTCTTGCTCTCTCCCTCTCTCCCCTTCCCACCGCCATGCCCTGGGCTTCATCCCCTGACCTCACATGAATTGAACCCAGAATCTTCAAAAAACTCTGAGCAAATAATCTTCTTTCCTCCACGTTGGGTGGTTAGTCATTTCGGATGATAGCAGTGAGAATGTTAGCTGAGACACAAGCCCTGAATGGAATATGTATTGCCAGTTTCACCCACTTAAGAGAATATGTTTGCAGAAGTGAGAGAATGATACAATAACCACAGGTTTTTGTTTCTTTGTTTTGATGATGTAAGTTTCCATACCCTTCTTTCCTCCAACAAGGCCCAGCTCATCTCATCCCATCTCCAGGTAGGATGACAGCTTCCGATCCACTGACACAGGTGCCAAAAGAGAGACTCAACCGTCATTTCCACTGCTGACTCCATGTCAACCTTGATGATCTCGGTGATGGAGACAAATCATGACACTGTGCTTTCATTCTTCCATGGTCTCTTTGACTCCTCCCTCCGTAGAAGAGAAGAAAGAAACATATGTGTAGGGGTGAGGTGAGCAGTATAGCAGTTCTTCTAATAGATCATGATCAGAGAAGCTTATGATCCCAACATTTTCTTGTATAAAGTTTTGGGTATGAATTCTTCTTTTATGTTTCCTGGGGCAACATTCACACGTAGCAGAAATCAACCCTCCTCACTAACAGTTATTTCACAGTTCTACAATTGAATAGTTTTACTCTTCTCTTTAAGTAGAGTTCCCTGAAACTAGAATTACTGTTGAGATAAATCCTTCTCTGCTCCAGAGTTCATCCCAAAAGCCTTGTTTCTGTTCCAACGTGTCCAGACATCACTGTCTTCCAGGGATAAATAAAGCCTTTGAGTGTGCCACCTCAAAGGTGTGTGACAATGGTCAGGAGTCTCTGCCATATACACGCAATGGGGCCAACTACAAGAATGTACTTCCTGTCTCCATATTCCTTACTACTTTTAGACTTTTCAGTTTAGAGATTATCCTTAATTGCTCCATCCTAGTCAAAAACATATCCAAAATAATTGTGTGAATGTATGTTTGACATGAAAAAGCACAGAGGAGCTGAATTAAATGGCATCATCGCTTCTTTCTGCATTTTGTGACAAAAAATGTTTTGCTGATGTAAATTTTCTTTATTCATATTTGTTACTGTGTTGTTTCCCTCTTCTCTGAGATAAAAGGACTCGGGTGAGAAGTGATAGAACATTGATGTGTCATATGAAACTTTCCCTTTTCCACTCAGCACTAAAGAAAATATTTGCCTTCTACTTAACTAACAGGTCTTTTCTTTAAAACTTGCTGAACTCGTTTTTTAACTTAGGAACGTCAGCACAGACCTTAAGAGGGATGCTTTAGATTTTCATCTCTTTCATGCCTTGGAAAAAAGAAAGAAACAAAACAAAACAAAAAGCCCCAGAGCTGACAGGTTAAATAAGGAGAACAAAGAAAAGTTTCTTAGTTCATAAAATAATCACTTAAAAACTATCGTTGGCTTTTAGATTACAGCATTCCAGTAAGTACTAGCCAAAAACTCACTTGCTAGACACTATAGGCATAATATATGTACGCCACCAACATAATTTGACTGTCTTTGATAACAATGTACACAAAGCACAAATAGAAATGATCACTCATCATTAACAGATACATAGATTTTAGAATTTTAATAGTTGTATTTGTTCGTAAAGATAACTCAAACCAAAGCATATGGTGCATCCAAGTTTTCTATAACCCAAGATACTTTAACTTTATCTGAAAATACCTTTCTGTGAATCTACAGTGAAGTTTTAAAAAATGCTAAGCTATCAAGGCATATATGCAGTTCAGCTTAAGAATATTTTAAACTATTTCATCTACTCAACAAAATTATTGCACTGAAGCTGAATAAATAGTCATCATATTACTATCCAGAAGAGCCAGCAGCTGCTTCTATTTAAGGCTTTCGTATATGTCTCTACTGTCCCCTCCCTACTGCACCAAATTAACCCAGGATTAATTTCAAGAGCTCCTTCTCCCCACAGGGCACTGGGAGATGATGGAAAGGGCAGCAGCTGCATCTTCTAAGCCATTTTGTCCTCTCCAGTTATTTCCCCTCCTTATCTTTCTGTCCACAGTCTCTCTCTTCCCTTATATAATCTCAATTAGTTCTCAAGCTTTAAATTACATTTATATCCTGATGACTCCTAAATGTGCATCTCTAGCCTAGAACCCCAGCCTCATGTATCCAATCTGCTACAGGATATCTCACACCTAATGTGTGCAGAATGGACCTCGTGGGTGGAATATCATGCTACTTCTCAATAAGTAGTGACTGTCATCACCATTTATTCAAACAAGGTTTTCAACCAGAAACCTAGATTTTATCCTTGATTCCTCGTTTTCTCTTATTCTTATACTGCATTCACTCTAGTGGGAAGTTCTTTCAGTTCTACTGCAAAATAGGCCTCAAATCGCTCATTCTCTGTCTTCATGTCTACCAGTCTCGTCAAGAAATCTGTCCTTTCTCCACGGGATGACTTCCACAGCATGATGCCACATCTGTATGTGCTCCTCTCAATCTATTCTCCTTAGAAAAGTAGAGTGGTGTCCATAAACTATAAATAAATTCAGGCAATTCATATGCTTAAATAATGAAAGACCTTTCCATTGCATTTACAACAAAATACAAGCTCCTCACCATGGTCTTGTATGAAATTGTTTCTGCATAAAATCTCCAACCTCTTCCCCTTAATCTGATCTGTGTTTGGTTTCTCAAACACATCAAGCTTCTTCCTGCCCTGGACGTCTGGACATGCTGTGCCTTTTGCCTACAATATGTTAGCTTCTAACCTTCCTATGACTAGCTCCTACTAACTTTTGAGGCTTCTTCTTTTTTTTTTTTTTTTTTT
>PVJS01030938.1:0-23759 GCA_004027185.1 Glis glis | reverse complement strand
GTTCGTGTATGTACATCATGTGCTATAGTGTGTTTCCCTCCACCCCCCTCCCAACTCCCTCAGTTAGGTCACCTTCTTTGTCCATCTAAAGATTTCTTCTTCTTCCCTTCTAAGTCCCTTCTAAGTCCCATTCTATCTAGCTCCCACAGATTAGGGGGGGCATCCGACTTTTTACTCTTAGTGACTTACTAATATCACTTAGCATGATGTTCTCTAGTTCTCTCCATTTCCCTGCAAATGATGTGATTTTGTTCTTCCTTGTGGCTGCGTAAAATTCCATTGTGTACATATCCCATAGTTTTGTGATCCATTCATCTGTTGATGGACACCTTGGCTGGTTCCAAAGTTTGGCAATTGTGAATTGTGCAGCTATAAACATAGGTACACATGCATTAGTCTGGTAGTTGGGTTTTAGTTCTTTGGGTGAACCTGCTTTTATTTAGCACATAAAGTTTTCTAAGTTTCTCAGGCTCCTATCTGACCCTAGAAACCCCACATCTGTCAGTTTTGTTTATTCTTGAAGAGAATAACAGAAAGGAGAATTCTATGAATCTGTACATTTTCTGTATCAGTAAACAGCTCACATTCAGTTAAGTGTTTATCACATAGATTGACACAGATAAAACCCTAATAGGATATTCAAAGAAAGAGGGTAAGAAACTTTGTCATCAATAAAATTTTTTGTGGAGTCAATATGTTGGAGATGCAAAGTATGTTTTCTTGACTCCCCCATTCTAAACCAAATTACCTACCTTTGCATAATCTCATGCTACTCTATATAATTCTTTTAGGGAATGCACTGTGTTCTGCAGTTTCACTTTTATTTTTGTAATTACTGGCTTTTAAAAAATTCAACCTAATAATTAAATAGTAAGTCTAAAAGATGACAAATTGTGCCTATTTTCTTTGCCTTATATTCCAAGAAATTTTGATAGTACATGATACATAGGAGATGTTAAATAGTTTTTTAATCAATTTTTTAAATGATTTCTTTTCTACATTATATTAGTTTCATCAAATCAATCAGTCATTTGGTAAGAGATCAGTGGAAAATCATGATATACAATGAGTGGAGATGTACAGTGTTGGGTATGTTAACGTGGAAGGAAAGGCACAAACCATCCTCAGCTAGTGGTGATATTTCATTCCTCTAAAATAATATGGAGCGTCATCCATACTTACACTGTGAAATGTATAAATGCTAACTGATATGAGTTTTATTTTTGCACCAACTGTCCTGCTAGGACCCTTCATTCTTAGGGTTTTAAATTTAAAAATGCTAAATGGCTCGCTGAAGAATACATAGAATTTATACTCAGATAATGCCAGGAGAGCAGCAGCACTCCCTACTAAATTTGATTTGGAAACTGGGGTTATTGTTCTATAGCATTGATTCTCACTTTCTTTATTAATAAAATAAGGATGCTGAAAGAGACAACACTGCACTAACCAAACAATGTAATTTGTAAAACTACTAGCTACATGTCTAATAAATAATAGCTGGCATGCTCTCTTATGCTCTTCAAAAACTACTTTTGATAGTTTTATTTATAAAACTCAGAAGAAGTTTCCACAAGAACAAATTCTTTAAAAAATCATACTATGTATCTCCCCTGATCACCTCTAAAAATGTAGAAATCAACAACAGAAAGAAATTTATAAGTTATGCAAATGCATGGATATAAACCACATGCTCTCAAATGACTAATTGGATCCACAAAGAAATCAAAAGAGATATTTAAAAATATTTTGGAACAAATGAAAATGAAAACACAGAGCATACCCAAAACTACAACACACAACAAAAGGAGTACTAAGAGGGAATTTACAGCAATAGGCATCTACATCAAAAAAAAAACAAAAACAAAAACAATAAAACAAACAAAAAAACAGAAAGATCTCCAACATCCTAACCATGCACCTCAAGAAAAAAGAAAAACAAGAATGAATCAAACCTAAAATTGGTTGAAAGAAAGAAATAAGGATGAGAGTATACAGATAGAATAAAAATGCAAAATATCAATTAAAGAGTTGTTTTTTTTAAAGATAAAATTGAAAAAAATGTTTAGCTAGGCTAACAAGAGAAAAACATAGAAGTCCCAAATAAAATCAAAGATGAAAAAGAAGCATTATGATTCATACAACAGAAAAACAAAGTTTCATTAGGGATTATTATGAATAACTATAGGCCAATAGCTTGAAAGACCTAGAAGAAACAGGTGAATTTATAACACATATAACCTACCATATTTGAACCATGAAGATATAACAACCACAGCAGACCAGTACTAAGCAACAGCTGAATCAGTAATAAAAAGCATTCCAACAACAACAACAACAACAACAAAAATCCAGAATCAGATGGCTTCAATGCTGAATTTTACCAAACTTTTAAAGATTTAATACCAATTCTTCTCAAATTATTGGGAGAAATTGAAAAGAAAGGAGATCTTCAAAATTCATTCTATTAAGCAAGCATTATCCTGGATAACAAAACTAGATAAAGACATACCAAAAAAGAAAAGAAAAATGCAGACTAATAACTCCAATGAACATAGATGCAAACATTCCTAACAAAAGAATAGCAAACGAAATCCACCAAAATATCAAAAAGATTATATGCTGGGTAAGGAGGAAGAAAGAAAGAGATTGCTGATACATGCAACAACATAACTTTCAAGAATATTATGTGGAGCAATAGAAGCCATGTACAAAAGAATATATGTTAGAAACAAATGCAAATCTGTGTATAAAGATTAAATATGCAGAGCAACATATTGACTGCAAAGAGGTGAAAGACACTTTGGAGACTGAGGCAAATGTTCTTAGTAATGATTGCAGTGATGTTTCCATGGGCTTATTACATCTGCTAGAACTCATTGTTTGTACAATTTTAATGGATGCCGTTTCTTATATGCAACCATAACAAAACTGATGAAAGAAAATCTCCCTTGAGTAAACCTGGAGCTTTGTGACAGAATCTTATTGAATTACTCTATTTCAATATCTTCTCCACTTATAATACTCCAGACAGAGATGTATACAAAAAATATGAATGAGTGATTTAAATGTTTAATAGGACTTTTAATAAGTGAGTCCTGTACATAAGGTACATTTTATAAATAAGGGAAAATAAAGCCAACACATATAAGGCAGGGTGCTCAAGAGAGGGAGCAAGTGAATGACAAAAAAAGAGAAACTATGATTTCAAATAAATTCACTATATATAGTAAATATAAATATATAATATATATTATTCATGCACTGTAGTCTCACCTCATAATGTAGTTCAGAGTGATAGGGACATACGTGCACACAGCACTTGGTGTGTTTCTCCCTGGATCCCTCCCCACTCCCTCTCCTTCCCCATACATAATATTGAGATTGGCATTGGTATTTTCACATCGATGAAAGTGTTTCCTTCATTAATTCTCCTTCCACCACCATCCTCCCTTACACCTGCTCCATCACTCCTCTGGAGTTTCTCTTCCATTATCTAAAGTCCCTTCTGTATCCCAATTACTCCCTAGCTTCTGCATATGGGATAAAACATATGACCCTTCAATTTCTGTGACTGGCTCATTTCACTTAGCATAATGTTCTTCAGGTCCATCCATTTTCCTGAAAGTGGCATAATTTTGTTCTTATTTATTGCTGAGTAGAATTCCATTGTGTGCATTTCCCATAATTTTGCAATCCATTCATTTGTTGATGGACGCCTAGGCTGGTTCCATAATTTGGCTATTGTGAATTGTGCTGCTATGAACATGGATATGTATATATTACTGCAATTCTCTGATTTCACTCCCTTTGGAAAGATATTCAGGAGTGGTATAGCTGGATCATATGGTGGGTCCATTCCTAGTTTTCTGAGTAATCTCCACACTGATGTCCATAATGGTTGGACTAATTTGCAATCCCACCTGAGTCTAGATGTGCTGCTTTCAAGCTACTCCTTCCACCTATTCCAATTATGTGATGTAGGATGTCTACAATGACTGACCGACCACTCCTTCAAGTTTGGTTTCTCTCACAGTCCACTACTCATAACTAATCTTTTGTGTTCATGCATGTAAAAATTGATCTGGAATTTCTTTTACAATTCTTAAATTTGTGAACAATGATTATTTGATTTTTTTAAATAAATGGTGCTGAATCTACTAGATGTCCATATTAAAAATGTATAGTTTTTTTACCTCTAACCATATTAAAAATCAATGTCTGATGGATTGCATAGCTGTATGTGAATCATGAAAGTAAAATTTCTAGAGGAAAATTTAGGAGAATGTCATTATAAATTGAAGTAGGTATGTATAAAATATATTCACCATAATATTTCACTATAAGACAGATGCTATAATACTCATAGTAACATTATTTATATGAGTTTATATTGGGAAACTAGTTGTGCATCATAATTATCTGATTCATGGTCTGCATGCTGGTTTCAAGGACATGTCCAGCTTGTAAAACTTCATAAAACTGAATACTTATAACATATGCCTTCCCCCATAGACAACATAATTCAATAAAAAGATAAACTAGCACAATATCTTGCACATGGTAACTAGTCAATGAACTCTATTATTGTTATCATTGTCATTACAGTTATCATGTCTATGTCACACATGATGCTCAAAATATTTAGTAGTCTCCAGCCGGGCATGGTGGCGCACGCTTGTAATCCCAGTAGTTTGGGAGGCGGAGACCGGAGGATCCGGGTTCGCGGCCAGCCTCAGCTCTCTCGCTCTCTCTCTCTCTCTCTCTCTCTCCCTGTCTCACACTCTCTCTACTTAGTGAGACCCTCTGCAACTTCGTGAGACCCGGTTTCAAAATAAAGTATTAAAAATAGGGCCGGGGGTGTAGCGCAGAGGTAGAACACCCCTGGGTTCAATCCCTGGTACCGAAAAAAAATATTTAGTAGTCTCTTGTACCTCTTTGTAAGTTGTTTTCCTAGGCACATATCTTAAAATTGTTGTTTAATGCTTCTCTTCTTTACAATGAATTCCTTAGGGCAAAGACTATGACTTACTCTGTTTGCTTTTTATTTATCCACCACCCCCTAATATTATTGAAAGATTGCATTTATAAATCTCTCTCTCTCTCTCTCTCTCTCTCACACACACACATACACACATACACACACACACACACACACACACACACACACACACACACGACATTTATATAAAGAGATAAAGAGTCCCTCCCATTTACTTACATTCTGAATGCAGGTAGGGAATTTTAAAAAGACACATGGTAAGAATGGTCATTACTCTCTTCTACAGTGCTTCGACATTTATGTGGTACTAATATAATCGTAAAAAAATAACTCAACCATTATTGAATCATTATCAGTTTATTCATTGTATGTTTGTTGGTTGAAATTTGCACTGTGTGCACGTTAAGTATTCAGTTAGAGACTTAGGTGCATAACGTTTTATTCCCAGAAGTAAAACTAAAGCACCTCGAGAAGCCAGAGTCATTACTGAATATTTTAAAAGTGCATGTGTGCAAGCATTTGTGTTCCCCTGAGTCTCTTACTGCATGATGTAGCCTTGTTTCTTCTTCTGCCTCTTCTTTTTTTATTTCCACATGAGCTAAAAAAATATTTCTGTGCTGAAAGATAGAACATAGCATACAGAGACAATTCCAAGCACTGCAAGAGGTATTTTTACCCTTATTTATTATTAATAGTAATGATAAAAATAACTATAATTTACTGACCACCAAACCTATGACCACTATTATGGTAAGAGGTTTATTTTATAGCACATTCATATTCTGGCATTTTGTTTTATTTTTACAGATGCAGAAACTAATGTCCAGGGTAGCACAACACATACTCAAGGTCACAAAGTAAATAAATGGCAGAACTGAGATTTAAAAGCTGAGTCTACTAGCTTATTCTACCTTTGAAAGCAAAGATTGTAATTTCAGAATATTTAAGGGAAAAAGTTCTTTTCCTTGGTCCTCATCCTTCTCTCTTATCCTCTTTCTTCTCTCACATCTTCTTTTCCATGTCTAAGACATTGTTCAATATTCACAGAATCAAAGAAAATGTTTACATTGTGGATTTAATGAAGCCCATCTTAAAGATGGGCTTCCTGTGAGCTGTCATGAGGAAATCATCTAAATTGAGGGGAAATAAATTAGAGAATAGAAATGAGTGTTCATGTGCTCAGAAAATGATACCCAGAAGCGAAGTTCTCAGAAACAGTTTCTCTCTCACACACATTCCCCTGACTTTCTGTCTCTTGCTCCTCATTCTCTTCCTAGGTAAGCCATAGAAACTACAATTTCTCCTCTCCAAGTAAGATCACAGAAACAAGAGCCTTTTTACCCCAAAGCGAGCCATCAAATCTAAAAAGACTACTCTAACTTTCCTCTGTCTTCTATGTAAGAGCTGGGCATAAAGAAATTCTCTGACCTACTTTATTTTCTTTTAAATCATAAGATGCCCATTCCAGAAAGGGTCCTGCCCAGGGCCAACAAGAAGAAATGCTGCACAAAAACACCAAGAAGAAGCTGAACAGACAGACCTTGCTGCCCTAGCCCCGCCCACTTTAGTCTATTATCTCCTCTTTGTCCAATCATATCTTTCCTAGGTTATCCATACTTTACCCAACATAAACATAAAACTGAGTGTTCACCCTGGACCTTTGGATTTCCACTCTGATGTCTCCTATGTCACATAAAGCTATGATCAAATAAATTTGTTATGCTTTTCTCTTGTTAGGCCACATTTTATTACAGGCAGCTCATCAGCCATGATCTTTATGATGGGAAAGAATGGGATCTCTCCCTTTCTGCTCTTATTCAGCCCAAATGGAAAGAGAGAAAACCAATCTGGCCCCATATAAAATTGACTGGGTGTTTCAGGGGAGGGTGGGACATCTTGAAACCCCCCATCTCTAACTCTGGCCCAGAGGCTTGCCATGCACAATGGTCAAGGTTATTGTTCCTACTCTTGCTCCTCTCAGAAGTAAAAGTAACAAAGCACACTTGTTTTTTTTTAAAAGTGGTATTCTGGAGCTAGGCATGGTGGTGCTCTCCTATAATTCCAATACTTGGGAGGCTGAGATAAAACGATCACAAGGTTTGAATTCAGCCTCAGCAATTTAGAGAGAACCATAGCAGCTTAGTGAGAAACTGCTTCAACAACAACAACAGCAACAACAACAAAATGACAAAAACATGTACTGGGAATGGGAGGGAGCGGAGAGGACGCAGAGGGAAATGGCCTATGAGTTGTATGCATGTATGTTCCTCTCACTCTATACCTTACTGTGATGTATAATTACAATGCATCAATAAAAGTATAAAAATAAGCCAGGTGTGGTGGCGCACGCTTGTAATCCCAGTACTTGGGAGGTTGAGACAGGAGGATTGTAGGTTCGAGGTCAGCCTCAGCTACTTAGTGAGGCCCTCCGCAACTTAGTGAGACCCTGTTTCAAAATAAAGAATAAGAAATAGGGCTGGGGGTGTAGCTTGGAGGTAGAATGCCCCTGGGTTCCATCCCCAGTACCACACACACACACAATAATATAAAAATAAATAAAAAACAAAAAATAAAAAGGGTTAGGGTATAGTTCAGAGATAGGATGCCCCTGGGTTCAATCCCCAGTACCACACAGACACACAGACACACAGACACACACACACACACACACACACACAAACACACACACACATACACGGTATTCAGGTTAGAAAAACAGACCAAGAAAAAAATTACGCTTCATAGTAGATTCTGAACACTTCCCTCCAGGTAAGTTCAAATGTCTTGTACTTCTCCCAGTCATAGACAACTGCCATTTAGTTGGGATCTGGTGCCTAGGGGGGCACAAGGGGAAATAAAGAGGAAAATAATCAAAACAGTGAGAGAAATGAGTTAGAGAAGTGGGGGCATTTTCACTAGCTGCTGTGAATGTGTGGAATTTTTGGAGAATAGAAACAATGAGGAAGTCCAAAGAGCTCTCTGAAGGCTGTGTGCACAGACCCTGTGATATTTTGAATTTGGAATGTCCCCCAAGGGCCCATGTCTTAAAGTCTTAGCCCCCAGCTCAGTGCTGTTGGGGGTGGTGGAAATTTTCGGAGGCGAGTCCTAGTGGGAAGTTTTCAGGTCTTTGCTAGTATGCTCTCGAAGGAGACAGTGGGTCCTTTGTCTCTTCTGCTCTCTTTTTCCCATCCTGGCCATGAAGGGCGTGGCTTTAACTTTCACACACTCCTAGCCATGATGTGCTGCCTCACCACAAGCCCAAAAGCAATGAGGCCAACTGGTTATGGACTGAGGCTCCAGAAATCTAAGCCAAAAGAAACCTTTTCTCTTTACAAGTTGATGATCTCAGGTACTTGTTATAGTAACAGAAAGTTGATTAACATAGACACCCCTGGGTGCCTTTTGTTAAAGAAAAAACACAATTATAATTAATTTATATTGTATTGATTGACCATCAATGCCTATGACATTCCGTATGTAGTTTTTTAATATGAATTGGTTGACAACCTGAACCATGTAGGTCTTGAAAATTATCAGGGATACATATACATTATGTTCCAATTTTTCCTTCCTTCCTTCCTTGGAATATAATCTTGATAGTGACTCTAGGAAAAAGAAGATTAGAAGGTAAATGACTTAGGGGTAGATATCAGCAATTCTAGCTTAAAGTTTCAAATAAAAGCCATTTTTTGTGTGCTTTGGATGATACCTTGTAATTCTACGTGACTTAGTTTCCTCTACTAGTGCAGGTGGATGAATCACTGCCATCATTTTTTAATACTTTTATTGGTGCATTATAGTCTCACATCATAATGTAGTTCATAGTGATAGTGACATACATGCACACAGCACTTAGTGAGCTTTCCCCAGCTCCTTCCCCCCCTCCTTCCCCATACAAAATATTGAAATTGGCATTGCTATTCTCACATATATACAAATATCAATGAAGTGATTCCTTCACTGATTCTCCCTCTCCCCACCCCTACCTTCCCCTAGGCCACCTCCATCACTCCACTGGAGTTTCTCCTCCTCCTTGTGCATTTTGTTTCATTCCTCATCAAAATTTTTTGAGGCAAGAACCATTATTTCCCTCATTTTACAAAAGAGGAAACTGAGGAGTAGTGGGGTCATATTGCCCCAAAGTAACAAATTCAGAAAGTTAAAAAGTTCTCACTGTCATAACATGCATATTCCAACCAGAAAGTCAGAATAACACAATGATAAAGGGAGCTCTCTTTGGAATCATACAGAACTTTATTACCAAGTCTGTAATGTACTAAGTTTGTTTTTAAAACCATTGGTGACACTGATTATTTCCTACCTATCCAATAACACATCTAAGGGAAATAATCTTATTATTTATCAGCCACCAAGACATATGGAAATGCATACCAGTCATCTTCCAAGCACTTTAAAATTTTCAAGGGCTGATCTGAAGGAAAGAGTTAAAGGAAAAATTTGATGAAATGTAGATACTTCCTAATTCTGTTAACCAGGCTCAGACACAAATGATCACTTTCCATTCCACAAATTGTACACTTGGAAAGTTTTTTGTCTTCGTGGACATGGTAGGTAGAAAGCCTTACTGTCAAACCAAAGCCAGTAGCTGTCTTCTCTGCTTACCAATGTTTGTATCAGTAGCCATTTCAAAAGAAATCTGCACAGTGGCTAGGAAAATACCTTTTGGGAAGCCAGAGGCAAAAATCACTTCTTCTTAAATATGGAAACATGTGACAAGTATGCCACTTAAAATTATAAATTAAAATGCCCTCAGCAAGTCTAGAAGTAAAGCAGCAAAACTCTATTTCTGACTCTGAATGTATATTTATTTAGAGTTACAGGTATTAAATGTGAGCAAAGGAGATAATAATGGAAATCTGTTAAGAAGAAACAAGGTGAAATGCTAAAATCAGCTAAATTATCTAGACATTTATCAGGTCCTTTTCTTCATTTCTTTTTTCTTCTTTCTTTCTCTCTTTCTTGCTTGTTTTCTCTCTCTCTCTCTCTCTCTCTCTCTCTCTCTCTCTCTCGTACTAGAGATTGAACCCAGGGGCATTCTACCTTCAAGCTATACCCCCAATCCTTTTTATTTTTTTAACCTGAAATGAGGTCTTGCTAAGTTGCTGAGGGTCTCACAAAGTTTCTGAAGCTGACTTGAAACCTGCTGTCCTCCTGTCTCAGCCTCCCAAGTACTAGGATTACAGGAGGATACTGCCATGCTCAGTAAAGTTCCATTTCAATACTTATTCATATATATCTTCTACTGTGCTCTTCATAAAATCCTGGTGAGAAAAGTACATATATTGTTACTGGAGTTCTAGGTCAGAGTCTGACTTTGGTGATCCCAACAGACCAGATGTGGTCACCTGACACTTTGAGAGCCCAATCAGAGAGAGAAGTGGTGATGAGACAGGAAAGGAATTTATTTTCAGTGTAGCCATACTGGGAAGACAGTGGGTCTAGTGACCTCCCAAGAAAACTGCCTTCAAGGTACTGACAATAGTTGTAGGATTATATGTGTGAAGAACTCAGAGGGGGCAAGAATAATGCGTAAGTCAATTCGTCTTGGCCAAACAGTGGTTTGGTTGATCACGATCTCAGGTCTGGATCTACGGGGTCTTGCTGGGAAGATGAATGCCTGCAAGGCTCAATGTTCCTACAACTTGAAAGAAGCTGGGGAGGAGAAAGGATTCTGAGAGCGAATAGGCCGGAGGAGCAAAATGTAGTTAGTTGGGGCAACGACTGGGTGCTCCTTCAGGCTTAGAGTAATGACTGGAGACTTCTGGGCGTTGCTCTGGTGCTATGGAACAGGACCTTGTAAAAGCTGGTGGTTGATCATCTATCAGTTATGATGTTCCTGAAAATATTAGAAATATCTCAATTATTCTTCTCTTAGTGTATTAAACCTTGAAGGGGCAGGAGAGAGATTAGGTAAATTTATGGCTAATCAACCTTGTCGTACTAGTTTCAGACAGACACCCCTTAGAGTATCAACATGAAGCTGGGCGTGGTGACCTAAAAATCCCAGTACTTGGGAGGGTAAGACAGGAAGATCACAGGTTTGAGGAAAGTCTCAGCAACATAGCAAGACTCAGAAACCTAGTGAAACGCTATTTAAAAACAAGCAAACACACACACACAAAAGGGGGATGGGGTATAACTCAGAGGTAGAATGACCCTAGGTTCAATTCCCACTACCATACAAAAAAAGCATTAACATGTCAGTCCAGTGTCCTGGTACATGACTGTAATTCAGTACTTAGGAGGCTAAGACAGAAGGATCACTGGTTCAAGGCCAACTTCAACAATTTAGCAAGACCCTCAGCAACTTAGCAAGACCCTGCTTCAAAATAAAAAATAAAATAGGGCTGAGGGTGTGGCTTGGAGGTAGAATGCCCCTGGGTTTAATCCTCAGTACCATTAATTAATTAATAATTAATTAGTTTGTGTACATGAAGAGTTGAGCAAGAACCTGACCCAAAGTTTGAAGTAGCAAAGAAGGCAGATGCAATACGAAGGCAGAAATGCCAAGCTTTTATCCTCTTTTTAGTTGCCCATCTGACATCTGTAGTCCCAAGTGAAGAGCCAGTGTTTCCAGCAAGAGTCGCCATTAAGTCTCTGTTCCAGTAGTTTACCAATTTTACAGAAGAGGAACTAAAGTATGTTAAGAACCACCAATTTACCCAAGTCATACAACTAGTCACTGGAGAAAAAAATAAGGTTCAAACCCGGGTGACCTCACATTGCAGTCTGTGCAGTTACACACTACACCATGATCTCTCTCAGAGAAGGGGCTTTGGAGTCATTCTTTCATTTAACATTCATAATAATCTTATAAAACATATATGATCAATATTAGCATATGGCAGGTATAATCATCTCCACTAAAGCTATAAGGAAGGTCAGGCATGGTGGCACATGCCTGTAATCCCAGTACTTAGAGGCTGAGATAGGAGGATCGCAGGTTCGAGGACAGTCTCAGCAATTTAGCAAGACCCTCAGAAACGTAGTTAGACTCTGTTTCAAAATAAAAAGTAAAAAATAAGGCTGAGGGTATAGCTCAGAGGTAGAAAACCCCTGAGTTCAATCCTTAATACCAACAAAAGATAAATAGTTATAAGGAAGAGTTTGGAGGAATTGGCTTCCTCAAGTGACACAGCTAATACCTCCTAATACAAGTCAATACATATATTGACCCAGGAGGTAATTTTTTCACGAATTCTTTTTCTTTTTTTGGTACTAGGGATTGAACCCAGAGGCATTTTGCCTCCATGCTACACCACTAGACCTTTAATTTTTGTTGTTGTTGTTGTTTTGAATCAGGGTCTCTGTTGCTGAGAGTCTCACTAAGTTGCTGAGGCTAGTCTTAAACCTGTGATCCTCTTGTCTCAGCCTTCCTAGTATATTCCCTAATTCTAACTATTGTATTTTGGGTTGTTGGTAGGAAATAACTATTCCTCTCTAAAATTTATGTTATGAAAACCTATTCCTAATAATTCATGGAAGGGGAGTAAATGCCATGTTTATGCTAGCAGGATGTTTAATTCCTCATATTTTCCAAGTATTTAACAATTTTGACACCTTTGCTAAAGAACTTTCTTCAGCATATACATTCTCTTGCAAAGAAACCTCTCCTGTGATTAGTGCTTTGTCCCCAAATGATAAGTTGCAAATGAGGCATTTTCCTTTAAAGTGTTTTCAACTTAGGGAAATAATTTATCCAAGCAGGGGACCCTCCTCACTGACCCCAACACATGGGAAGAAGAGACCATTTATCACCAAGCTATATTTTCTGCATTTCAAAGAAGTACCACAAAGGAAATTAGCATTGCAAGATTTCTTCTTGCACTACAGAGAAGAAATGTCATTATTCTAAAGCTTTAGTATTTGGCGAGAGTGAGTAATCACATGTGATACAATTCCTCTGGCATTTATATCCTCTGGACTTACATGCTGATGTGGAATTAAAAATCATATTCCTGTTATTTATTGAGTCTTAATCATAGTGAAAATATGTGATAGTTAGATGACAGGCATTGGTGATTAAATTTAAGCATTCTTAGACCTGGCTAATTAAGTATCACATTTAAAATTAACTTTGACCTACACAACCCATTTTATGGTGATGGTTATAAGTATGTGCCTCACCTCTGACACTGAGAAATTTTACTTTCTAGAACCTGATGTTTATATGTATTCCCTTCCCCAATATACCTACAATCCTGTATATAAAGTCAGATTTCATTATACACTTCTGGGCTTTTGTCTTTTTTTATATCTACAATTCCAGGAGATATCTCTAAATTATTGCGTTAGTGTCTATCTGATGAAACTAGTACTAGGGTAGTCTTGATGTTGAAGTGTTCACAAAACAACCACTTCTGGCATCATGAAAATTCCAGACTATTGGTCTTAATAATTCTTCCTCTTGATGATAGATGATTGGTTGATAGTTATGCTGATAAATTTTATTCTATAGCTAAGCCCAGGTAGTGACTCTCCTTCTCAACCATTTCCACAAAAAGTTTAATTGCTATATCTATTTAGAGATATTGCCTTATTTCAATGATAAGAATATGGATCCCAAATCAATCCTATCTCTTAGAACTCTGATCCAGAAAATCTGTGGTCCCTCCTTCTAATTTCAAATATCACTTCTATTTACCTGTGTGTGCCACACATACCTGATTATACTCAAGTGCTATGACAAGCACAGTAGAGTTGGTTTGACATCTGCAGACAAAAATAAAAACAACAACAAAACAAAACAATAATAATGAAAAAAAATTCTTTCTAGGACTTTCATAGATTTAAATTTTATGATTTTCTAGGAAATTAACTTGTATTTTTGATGATTTTATATATATATATATATATTTTGAAGTACTGGGGATGGAACCCAGGGTCATTCTTCCTCCATGCTACACCCCCAGTCCTATTTTTTATTCTTTATTTTAAAACAGGGTCTCACTAAGTAGCTGAGGCTGTCTGCGAACCCGGATCCTCCTGTCTCAGCCTCTCCAGTACTGGGATGGGTGTGCCTCATCCCCGCCCCTGGAGACACCCCCCCCAGTGCTGGGGATGCAGGGTGGGTGAGGCCTTGGCCCCCACCTCCAGGTAACCCCTCACCCTGGCGCTGGGGACGCGGGGCAGGTGAGCCCTTGGCCCCGCTCCCGGACAACCCCTTCCTCCCGGCTCTGTAGACACTGGGCATGTGAGCCCTCGGCCCCGCCCTTGGAGAACCCTTCACCCCGGCACTGGGGACCTGGGGAGGGGGGAGCCCCCAGCCCCGCCCCATAGTACCCCAGTGCTGATGTCAGGAGACGATGAGCCACGACCCTGCACAGGAGGGACCACAGACAGAGAGAAAACCACAGATGAGCGAAGAAAGTGAACTAACTGGGGGAGAGGGAGGGAAGGAGAGGGAAACAAACTGGAGCACAGGATGGACTTACACAAAGATATCAAAGTCAACTACTATGCTGAAAACAGGAGGGAGGGAGGGGGAAGGTAGGGGGTGGGAATTGGGGAGGGCTAATTGACCAATGAGTGCATATATACGTTAACCACCCTGAAATCCTTCAGGATGTATGTTTGCAATGCACTAATAAAAATAATTTAAAAAAAAGAAACCACTTTTCTTCTTCCTCAAGGGAGGTCATTGAAACTGGATATCCTCCCCCCAAAGCAATCCATTAACCCTAGAAGGTAACTCTCTCTTTCTCTCTTAAAGACTCTTATTTCACAGGTCCTGCCCCATACCTAGGAGCAAGGAATGCTACAGAGAGGCCAAGCACAGTCTGAAAACCCAGGCCTTACTGGACTTCCCTCCTCAGTCTCATTACCATTAAATCATGCCTTCTTGTCCAATCACATTTCTACATTGCTGCCCATACATTCTTCATCAACCCTAACCATAAATATCGATAGTTTTCCTGGGGTCTTTGGATCTCCATTTCTAAAGTCTTTTTCAATTCAAATTTTGATTAAGTAAATTTTTTTATTCCTTTCTCTTGTTAACCTCTGTCTTTTTTTTATAGAAGTGACAGCCATTTTTCCTGGGCTGGGTAAGGAAAGGTATCACACTCTTTAGTCCCTACAGTATTTTCCAATCCATATAAACTGATTTTTAAAAAAATACTTTAAATATTAGCATAAATTGGAGGTGACTTTGACTTCTGCTATCTATAAAGGAAGACTGAGTTCTAGACCCAACCAAATGTGTCTCTTCCTGTACATTTCCTAGGAAATGATGGAGCAGATGTGCTCATGGGGACACTGTGTCACAGTGTCATTGGGTGTGACCAACTGCAGGGATCTACTTAATTCATTATTTAAGAAATAAATGCATCCAGTTTTATAAAGCTGCTGACAATAGTCTGATCTCTAGACATAATATGTTATAGCCTTAGAGCTTCCTAAGTTTGTAGATGTGGAAGTTCAAATTCATAATAACGGAATATTCCAGCTGAAAGAAGAACTTTGGTTTCTAATTGATCAAAGTGTGTCCACTTCAGTGATATGTGTATCAAGTGCTAGTGGCCTTGAATTTTAAGCTCTTAAATAGTCACTTATATAAATATTAGATTATCATTATTTACTTATATATTCTCCAAGCTGTTGCATAACAGCTGAACATAACCTGACTCTTCTAAGTAGGAGAAGAGAATGGAGATAAAAAACAAAAAATACGAGAAAAGGAAAGTAGCTGGGCATGGTGGTACATGCCTGTAACCCTAGTACTTGGGAAGCTAAGACAAGAGGATCACAGGTTTGAGGCCAGCAGCACACAGTAACTTAGAAGGGACCCTATCGCAAAATAAAATATAAAATAAGGCTGAGATGAAGCTCAAAGATGATTGACCACCTCTGGGTCCAATCCCTAGTAACACACACACACACACACACACACACACACACACACGGAAAAAGATAAAAGGAAAGTAATTAACAAGAATTCTACAGAATTAAGAATTTTAGAATTAAAGAAAAATATTTATTATTAAAATCCAAATGGATGTATCCTTTAAAATATGAGATTCTTAATCTAGATATGGTTTCCTAGAGAGGACAAAACCAGTGCACAAAAAGCAAGGACAATAATTCTACAATTCTTTATTTGTGAACCTGTACATACTATTACATGTAAACATGTACATGGAGAGAACACACATAACACCCACACACATTAGGCCATGCGGCTTAGGAAATGAAGCTCTTCTTGGAGTTTTACTTTTATTTCATCATAATTTCATAAATAAGTATGTTGAAAATGTGGAAGGATGGACATGAAGTATTTGGTTACTAATTTGACATTTTATAAACACATGCTGAGTGCAGAGAGCTAAAGGTCAGAGCCCACTTTTGCCAGACACAAAAAGAGATTAAAGAATTGAAATCTATACTGGAGTCAAAAATGTGTTCAAAAGTCCCCCCACAGGAGTGATGAAAGTCTTAGCATCACATAAATGGTGACTGCATCTCCAAGTGCTGTCGACTTTTACCTTAAAAATAGATTTGAATTCATTTACCACCGGGCACCGAGGAAAGGAAAGTGAATCAGGACAATCTCAAAGTGAAGATGCTTAGACACCAGAGACAGAAGACAAGCAGGAGGTAAAAATGTAATTTTGAGGGAAAAAAAATCATAAGACAAGATTGGATTTTTCGGTATAATTTTTCTGAAAATGCAATTTGTAACAAGTTATATTGTCTGTAAAAGAATCCCTACTGCACTTCTAATGTGCTTTTTTAGTATCTAAAACATAAAAGCACATCAGAATACTTCATGTGCAAACCATGGCATTAAACAGATTAGAAAAACGAAATGTCATACAGTAACATGGTCGGTTCTTGTGCAGTTAATTTAGTAGAAAGGCAGAGCATCGCTGCAGGGAACACTTTCTCTAGTTATGCACCCTGCAGCTAAAATACCTTGTATACCTTTTTTTTTAAGGAACAATGCCTTCGCTGAAGTGATAAATTTAAAGCTTTTGTGGTTTGTGGATGGCACCTCAGTTGAATTATTGCCGAATTGGGTGGTGTCTTGAGAGACATGGACTTTAGAATGGACCAGGTCCCAAGTTCCTCTGCCTCCTCCTGCCTTAATCTCTTCTTTGTTAGGCTGGCTGCCTGTTATCTCTTCCAATATAATTAATACTTTGAATTGAACTGCCTTCTTGTCATTGGCCTCCCACTCTACTTTGTATATCTTTTTTAATGACTTCACTGTCTGTATTAATTACACGCCTCATCATTTATGCACAATTGTGGCAAATATAAAAATCAAAGTGCCACTATATCTTCTTTTCTTTATGAAATATGCTTTCTATTTCTGGTCTTTAAAAATATTTAAATGACAAAAAAGCATATATATTTAAGGTGTACAAGGTGGGATGATTTGCTATGCCTTTACATTGTATACTGGTTACCACAGCTAAATTAATTAACACATCCATCACCACTTACCAGTTACTCTGTGTGTGTATGCAAATATGTATATTTAGGACACTTAAAATCTGCTCTTATCAAATTTCAAATAAACAATAAAATATTATTAAGTAGAGTCAGTATGTTGCATATGAGATCCCCAGAACTTACTCATCTTACAGCTCACAAAATCCAAACCCTTTTACCAATAAATCCCCATTCTCCACACCCCCACCCATGGCAACCACCATTCCATTCTGTTTCTATGCTTAGTATATCTTTTTAAGGTTTTTGGTTTGTACACAGGCTTATGTTCATGTACCACAGAGAAAGATATTTTTCTACCTTCCCTTAAAAAATAATACATTGAACTTGACACTATCTGACCACCAGGTCAGGAAAGTTAAATTGGGCATCATGTATCCTCCCGTGGACTTAAAGCAAAGTCCATCACTCCTGTTAATTAGAGCTTTTCATGTAGATTCTGACTCAAATCACCTTGGTTGCTTTCTCTAGCTCTCACCTGATTCTAATTAGTCCCCTTGGAACATTAACCCGGCTCCTTCCTCCCAACCCCGTCTGTACCTCATGATTCATCTCATTAGAAAAACTGATAAGTGGGCTTCTAATATCTGCTAGGTAAGATGTACAATTGTGAGCTCCACCACTAAGCAGTTTGCTAATGATAAAGGATGGCCTTCCTTATGGCAAGCATTATAAGTATCATTGCCTAATGCCCTTTAACTTGGGTAATTAAGCACATCGACAGTAGAGATAATTTTTTCACAGTGGGGGTTAAGGAGAAACCGAAACAAAAAATATACCTCTCCCTGGCAGAGCTGACATCTCTATAAAGCATTTAAGTACACTTAATGAAGGTGCTCTCCATATTGGCGACTAAGCAGTAAGTACTCTCCTGGCCTTTTGAATTCACACACACGCGCATAAAAATGCACTACTGAAACTTTTAAACTTGAGCAACAATATATGGGAAGCAGAATAATGAGCCCATTCCAAAGATGTCCATACCCTAAAATCTGGAACTTGGTCAGAGGGATTTGGTGGATGCGATTTTGATTTTGGACCTTGTGATGAGGAGATTATCTTGGATTTTCTGAGTGGGTCAAATGTAATCACACGGATCCTTAAAGGCTCTGGCCAGAGGGAGACATTATAATAGAAAAATGATCAGGGAGATACAAAATTTCTGGCTTTGAAGATGGAGGAAAGAAGCCAAGAAATAGAGTGGTAGAAAAGTTGGGGAAACATTCTCTCCCAGAGTTTTCAAAAGGCATGTAGCCCTGCCAGCATCCTGACCTTCTGTTGGGCTTCTGATATACAGAACTGTAAGATTAAAATGTGCCCTTCTTTTAAGCCACTAGGATGCAATAACTTGTCATAGTAGCAACAGAAAATTGACACAAATAGGGGTTTAACAAAAAAGTATCCTGTATCAAGGGACCATGAAGGCATGTTCAAGGTTGTATTCATGGTACCCATCAGTGTCTGATGCATAAGAGAAGCTCCACAATTATTTGTTGAGTGAATGAGTATTTATTTAAAACCTTCTGTCAGTCACTTCATGTTTCTCCTATGATAAGAAATTATTGATATATTGTTTATTGATGAGGAAATGAAAATTCACTCAGGTAAATTACTGATTTAAGCCATACAGCTATATAAAAAAAACTCAAATAGCAAATGAAAACTCAATTTAACATGCTAAAGTCTGTGGCCACAAAGTATTCGAAATTTGTCTAACTGTTAAATAGCTTCCTAAGTAAATCTCTCCAAATTTTCATTCTAGTTAGGTGTGCTGCCTTTGATTTCTTAAAAGTGAGAGCAAATCTTCCCTATTTGTTAAAAGTAGAGGAAAATAATGGGAATAAAATAGAAATGATACTCGGAGTTCTCCAAAGGGCATGCTAGAAAAAGAAAAGATGTTTGTTGATGACAACTAACATCTAATAACACTATACACCTGCCATAGATGTAAGAGCTCCACCTGCTTTAACACAGCTACTTTTCAAAATAACTATGGAAGATAGGTATTATTGGCAACCTTACCTTAGATAAGAAGTGGAAGGTCAAAAATAATAAAGTTACCCGTCAGAGATCATGTTTTATGAATACCAGGAGTGGAATATCCATGAAGCCCCATATCACTTCAGGACCCTGAAGAGCCTTTACTGAATGAAGTCTTGACATGTGTCTTCTTCCTGAGATTCTGAGCCTTCTTAACAAATAATTTATTTAGTAATCTGATGAAAAATTATGGATCATGTTTCTAGAAGAAGCATATTGTGGACATATAAATTCTTACAGAGTATATTTTGGAAACCAGAGTTATAAGATTAAGGATAATAACACTGGACACATACATGGTAGAAAAAAATTGGAGCTCACAGATGCAGAATCATAATAAAATTATTTTCCTAATGGAATTTTGGTTTTATAGAGAGAGTGATGACTTATCACACAACCAATTATGTTTCATTTTTCTACTTTACTCATTTACTTATTGACCTTTGCCATAAAAATCACACTAATGGTTTTCCTTTCCATTTACACACTAAATTTTGAAAAGTGTGTTAGTGAGTTTTTCATTGATGTGATAAAATACCCTAGAAAAACAACTTACAGGGAAAAAAGGTTTATTTTGTCTCATGGTTTCATAGATTTCAATCCAAGGTCAGCTGACTCCACTGCTATGGGCTGGTGGTAAGGCATCAGGGTGGAGAGAATATGGTGGAACAGATCCACATACTTTATGGTGGACAGAGAGAAGAGAGAGAGAGAGAATGTGTAAGGCATGGGCTGGGGACATGATATACCCTTTGAGGCACACCCTCAGTGACCCACTTTCTTCAGCTAGGTCCCACTCCTACAGTTTCTGTCTCTTCCCAATAAAGGCATCAAATAATAAACCCATTGATAGATCAATCCATTGATGAATAGAGAGCCCTCATGTTCCAATCACTCCCCCAAAGCCCTAATTCTGAATATTCCTGCCTTTGGAATGAAGCCTTCAACACATGAACATTTAAGAGACATTCCAGGTCCAAAATATTATATTCTGCCACTGGCCCCAAAAGGCTCATGTCCACCTCACAGTACCAAATGCATTTAGTGAATCTCCAAGAATCCCCTTAGTCTTAACGGTTCCAGGATTATCCAAAAGTCCAAGTCCCAATGTCTCTTCTGAGATCCTAATGCAATCTCTTAGCCTCTTAGCTATGAGCCTTTCTCTCTTTCTCTCTCTCTCTCTCTCTCTCTCTCTCTCTGTGTGTGTGTGTGTGTTACTGGGGATGGAACCCAGGGACATTCTACCTCTGAGCTACACCCCTAGCCTTATTTTATTATTTGTTTTGAAACAGAGTTTCACTAAGTTGCTGAGGTCCTAACTAAGTTGCTGAGACTGAGCTTGAACCTGCAATCCTCCTGTCTCAGCCTCCCAAGTACTGGGATTACAGGCATGTGCCATCATGCCTGGCAAAGCCCCTGTTTAAAAAAAAGTATTAGGCCTTCCTTCAAAATCTTGATGGAAGCCTTCATGACCCCATAACTCTTGCATTCTTCATGGCTGCAGAACCAGCACCATGTGGATGACCTCAAGGTCTACCATCCTCAGGGGCAGTAGCTGAGTCCCTTGGACCATGGCTGCAGCAGTCTGAGTGCCCGGGTGGCAGACCATGGTGAAAGGACTCCTGGGCAAACAACTTCCTTTGCAGCACTGTGGGGAGTTCTCAAAGCAAAGTCTTTCAAATAAGTACATTTTGACACCCTTGAGCCTATGATGGAGGAGTGGGGAATGACCAGCACCTGAGATGCCCTCCAGGCACCTCTCCTGTGGTCCAGGTGCAAAGCACTACATTTCTATTTAAGGAGGCTACTCTTGTCAGCAGCCACATCTATGGCTTCAAATGTTCAAGGGCTTCTTTTCTGGCCAAACTGCAAGTTTTTAAAATCTTCCTGCTTTGCCTTTTGATCCCACTTCTCACCATAAGTGTGGATAAAAGCTTCCAAAAATACCCATGCCATGGTCTGAATGTTGTGATTCCTTGAAATTTCCTCTGGCAGACTAATTTTTCCACCCTCTTTAAATTCAGACTCACAATTAGTTTCAGGGCATGGGCAGAATGTAGATAAGTTATTGTCAGGTATGATCACAGTAATGAAAAGCCGATTGACACAGAAAATTGTCACCAAGAGTGGAGTGGACACGTGATGGTTTATCTGGATTGTCAACTTCATGGGATTGAGAGAGGTTTAGGAAACACCTAAGATAAAGAGACTTCTGGATATGTCTGTGAGGGCATTTGCATGTGAGAGAGCAAATGAGGGGGAAGACCCAATTGGAATGTGGGCAGCACCCTCCACTAGGCTGGGGGCCCAGATGGATACAAACAGAAGAACAAAGAAGTCTCAGCAGATGCAAGCCTGATTCTTTTTGAGCAGGTGTATCGATTTATGTTGCTATTACCTGTGGACATCGAACTCCAGCCTCTTCAGTCTTCCAGTGTAGACTCTCACCAGCAGCTCTCTAGGGAGCTTCCCCCTTGTTCTGAGACTCCAGCTTCTCAGACTAAGCAGCTCACCAGCATGCAGAAAGCCATTGTGAGAATATACAGGGTCTGATCATATAGGTCAAATATATCCCCTTTATTATTTTTATATATATGTGCAATTATACATATTATATAATAAATGTAAGGGTAAATATCTAACCATATGTATATGAGTATATATATATGTGTGTGTATACATATATATGATATAATATAATATAATAAATATAATATAATATAATAGCCAATAGGATATATATAGAGAGAGAACACTAACACAAAAAGATTCTGTGTATTTAAAGATTTTATTGGAAAAACAACAACAACTGAGGGTCATAAATGTGCACTAAATATCAGAAGACTTTTTTTAGTTTCAATTCAGTAGCATATCCTGGAGGGAGTTGATTATACTATTGGTATGTTAAAAAAATTGAAACATTAGTTGCTGAGAACCAATTATTAAAAAGGCATAGGTTTAAGTATAATTTGACCTTTGTTGTGATAACATATTTGAATATATTGTGAATATATATTTCATTGTGTGGTTGCTGGCAGGGGTCTTGCTATTTTCTATATTCTTTCATCTAAGAGCTACCAATAAAAGCCTTCTTTCCTTCTATATGTGGATAAGTAGTCTGTTTTCAGATGGATCCTAGGTTATGAAAAATGAAAATCCAGATTTGCATGGCAAGTGATTTCAAATATATTATTGTACATGAAACAAAAAATTAATTCTATACCCTTCCTCAACTCCTTTCATTTCACTTACATAGCAACATAGTATATAAATACAACTCTTTGACTTCTCATAATACTTGATGAAAGACAAATCTTGGTAGAGAGTGATGCTCCTATGACCAAAGACACCACTTATTCTCTAAGTGGTCATGCTCTTCTTTATAATTATAAGGCATAAAAAAAATCTTAATTTCATATATTTACTATGGAATTGGGGAAAGAGATAACTATAGACATGTGCTGGCAGGAAGAAGCACTTGTGAGTGTATAAAGAAGGAATACATGTGGTTGGAATACAAAACAAATAATAGAATGTTAAAATTCCTAAAAAAGATTTCTGTCGGTTACAATGTGAGCATAGCAAGTGTTCAAACATCAACATTTGTCAGTAGTCAGTATGGGCTGAACACTGAAACGAAGTATAAAATACATTTTTGTCAGGATCTGTATTATTGAAGAATTTGCATTAGTACTATGTCTAGATTACTGGCTGTGAAGATTTTTTTCTTAATAAAAAGAAGAAAAGAAATAGAAAGTAAGTCTTGGTAGGCCATTACAGTGGGGAGTACATTTATCCCCAAAACTGTGTATCATAAATCTATAACTTGAAAATTAAATTTGGGGAACAATTGCATTAGAAATTCCAAAGCACAATGAAAAAGGTTAGGGGTATTATGTGGAAGGGAAACGATGAGGAGTGAGGGCTGCAGAGGGCTCTCCATTTCTCTGCGCTCTTATTTACCTATGAGTTGGCTTCACTTATATAACCCTCCAGGAAATCTTCTTTTACTCTCCTCTTAGCATGTGAAGAGACAAACTTCAAGAAAGTAGACTTTTTTGTTTGTTTGTTTGTTTGTTTGTTTGTTTGTTTTTGTGGTACCAGGGATTGAACGCAGGGGCGTTCTACCTCCGCGCTACACCCCCGGCCCTATTTTTTATACTTTATTTTGAAACCGGGTCTCACGAAATTGTGGAGGGCCTCACTAAGGAGAGAGAGAGAGAGAGAGAGAGAGAGAGAGAGA
>PVJS01030937.1:0-23761 GCA_004027185.1 Glis glis | reverse complement strand
TTTATTTTGAAACAGGGTCTCACTAAGTTGCAGAGGGCCTCACTAAGTAGCTGAGGCTAGCCATAAACCCAGATCCTCCTGTCTAAGCCTCCCAAGTACTGGGATTATAAGCGTGCGCCACCACGCCCCGCTTCAAATTACCTCTTTATATTGTTTTATAATAGGTTTTAACATCTTATGTGTTTAGTTTAATAACTTGCTAAGGACTACAGGAAGGCCTGTGAAATGAGAATGCTAAAATTAAGGAGATAGGAAATAAAACCAGAAAGGGGGCCAATAGGGCCTTGTAGACCATAGTTAGGATTAGATTGCATAAAATTTACTGGAACATCTTTGTAGTGTTGAGGGCAGAGGACTGTCATGACTGAGATTTCTTTCTTTCTTTCTTTCTTTCTTTCTTTCTTTCTTTCCTTTCTTTCTCTCTTTCTTTCCTTTCTCTCTTTCTTTCCTTTCTCTCTTTCTCTCTCTCTCTCTCTTTCTTTCTTTCTTTCTTTCTTTCGCAGAACTTGGGATTGAACCCAGGGCCATTCTACCTACAAGCTATACCCCCAGCCCTATTTTTTATTCTTTATTTTGAAACAGGGTCTCACTAAATTGCAGAGGGCCTCACCAAGTAGCTGAGGCTGGCCGCGAACCTGCAATCCTCCTGTCTCAGCTTCTCAAGTACTGGGATTACAAGCATGCGCCACCATGCCTGGCCTGAGTTTGTTTTAGAAGAGCCATGTCACTATTGTGTAGAGACAGACAGCAGGGGATAGGGAGGAAGCAGGAGAGCAGTTAGGAGATTCAGTAGCCCAGGTAAAAGGTAGGTGGCTTGGACTAGGGTGCTGTCAGTGGGAGTGGAGGCAAGTGGTTGGTTTCTGGATATATTTTGAAGGCATAGCAGAGGGATTTGCTGATGAGTTGGATGTGGAGTGGGAGAGAAAGAGAGGACCCAGGGTTGACTTCAGTGGTTTTGGTCTATGCAACCAGGAAGATGACATCACATTTACTGAGATGGAGGGGGAGTGGGTTTTAAGTGGGGAAATAAAGAGTTCTATTGCAATCATGTTACATTTTACAGTCTGTTAGAGATCTAATTGAAGATGTTAAGTAGCCAGTTGGATATGTATGTCTGGAGTTCACCAGAGCAGATGGGACTGGAGATAGACATTTTAGAGACAGCATATGCAGGTGACATTTTAGGTCATGAGATTGAATGAACTCACCTAGGCCCTGGAAGAAGGGATACATGGAGAAGAGAGGTCAGAGTAATGAGCCCTGGGGGTGTGAACATTTAGAGGCCAAGAGAAGAAGACCAAGCAAAGGAAACCAGGAAGGAATATCCAATGAGGGGAGAGGAGAACCAGATGGTGTGGGCTCCTGAAGGCCAAGTGAATCAAGTGTTTCAGGAGAGAGGAGGGAGTGACCTCTGTGTCTAACGTGGCTAAGAGTCACGCATTGTTCTTAGCAGCTGTGAAGGTCCCAGCTTATGTTTGAGATGAAGTTTCGGATACCAGGGCCTGTGTCTACCTGATGGTACAGGTGGGGACTCCTGAATCAAACAATTCTTCTTCATTTTATTTCTTCAGTAATTTGGATGACATTGATCAAATGCTTCTTTTTTCTTTCCTTTTTTTTTTTTTAGAAATGAGGTTGGAACCCAGGGGTGTTCTATCATTGAGTTACATCCACAACCCTTCTTACTTTTTTTTATTTTGAGACAGAGTCTTGCTGAGTTGCTGAGGCTGGCCTCAAACCTGCGATCCTCCTGTCTCAGCCTCCCAAGTACTGGGTTTACAGGTGTGGGCCACCAGTTTAAATACCTCAGTGTCTTCTAAGAACTGAGAGTGACCAAAATGAACCACACCACAGCCCTTGCCCTCCAAACAGGTCAGGGATCCAAGGTTTAGGCGTCTAGGAAGTCAGATCCGAGTCTTCTGACCCCTGGGGTTCTGTTCTCGTATATTCACACACAGTTGAGAGTGGGGCTGTATCTTGTCCATACAGATTCCTCACCAGGTCCTGTCAGTGAGGAGAAGGTAGCTCCAACTTTCTTGCTGAAAAGCAATGCCTTATTTCTTGATAGAAAACCACCTCTACTTCCTGTCTTACCAGTTATATAAAAGAACTTTCCCTTCTAACTGAATGTTAAACACCTTATCCTCCAGGAGACGGTCATTTAATTTTCTAAATCAATGGGCCCAAAGTCCTCTCTCTCCTTGGACTCTCCAAGAAAATGGGTGGCTCTGTCCTGTCTCAGAGTGGAGAATGGTCTTCTTTTGGTTTGAACTCTTTCATGCTTTAACAATCACTGGTTCTCCTCACATGCACCAGGCAACACTTATTTAACAGAGTTCCAACAACATTGTATATTGTATACACTGAGCCTTATTTGAGAAAGAGAACCTCATTCAGGAAGAGTTTATCAAGTCTCAGACAGAAATGGTAACCACAGGCAGAGCAGGAAGACCTCAAAGGAAGCAAGATGGCGAGAACAGGTAGAGGAAAAGGAAATGTCATGAAGGTGGAACATCAGGAGGGCCTCAACAGGTAGAAAGGATTTGAACAGATACAACCAAAGATAACCATGTGAGACTATTTGATATGGTATCTAAAGATAATGCTCAGTGTGATTATGACTAACAGGTTGGCCTGAAGAGATGGATTCAACATTAAAGGTAGTTCACATTGAACCATGCACACTATATGCACTCGAGGGGCCTATGGTAATAAAAGTTTGGGGTTGTCTTTTAGAGGAATTTTAATAGTAATAGTGGTAGTAAGGTGCTTTAGAATGTGGAAATAAGAGTACCTTAAATTTAGTCAGGTGCAGTGGTGCACACCTATAATCCCAGTACTTGGGAGGCTGAGACAGGAGGATTACAGGTTCAAGGCCAGCCTCAGCAACATAGCGAGACCCATAGAAACTTAGCAAAACCCATAGCAACTTAGCAGACCCTGTTTCAAAACAAAAAGTAAATAGGAATGGGGGTGTAGCCTAGCGGTGAAATACCCCTGGGTTCAATCTCCAGTACCAAAAAAAAAAAAATAATAATAATTATAATATTACCTTAGCCGGGTATGGTGCTCATGCCTGTAATCTCAGTACTTGGAAGACTGAGACAGGAGAATCGCAGGTTCACAGCCAGCCTCAGCAACTTAGGGAGGCTCTTAGCAACTTAGTGAGACCTATCTCAAATTAAAAAATAAAATAGGGCCAGGCGTGGTGGCGCACGCTTGTAATCCTAGTACTTTGGGAGGCGGAGACCGGAGGATCCGGGTTCGCGGCCAGCCTCAGCGCTCGCTCTCTCTCTCTCTCTCTCTCTCTCTCTTTCTCTCCTTAGCGAGGCCCTCCGCAACTTCGTGAGACCCGGTTTCAAAATAAAGTATAAAAAATAGGGCCGGGGGCGTAGCGCAGAGGTAGGACACCCCTGCATTCAATCCCCGGTACCGCAAAATAAATAAATAAATAAATAAATAAATAAATAAATAAAATAAAATAGGGCTGGGGGTGTAGCTCAGAGGTAGAATGCCCCTAGGTTCAATCCCCAGTACACACACACACACACACACACACACACACACACACACACACACATAGATTACCTTAATTTACCTATTCATTCTCATTCATATGTGAGACACTGAGAACATATCAAAACAGACAAGGCCCCAGTCGTCAAAATCCACAAACAGTGATGTGTAAGCCAAAAAATTGATACCACCCCCCAAAAAAGATATCCATGTCAAATCCCTGGAACCTATGAATGTTTCCTTATTTGGAAAATGGGTCTTCGCAGATATGATTAAATTAAGGAATTTGAGATAATTCTGGATTGTCAGATGGACCATAAATACCATGACAGTGTCCTTACAGGAGAGAGGCAGAGGAAGATTTGACATACATGGGAGAGGAGATGGCAGTGTGACCATGGACACAGAGACTGGCCAAGGGACATCTGGAGCCACCAGAAGAGGGAAGAAGCAGGGAATGGATTCTCCCCCACAGTCTTGGGAGGGAGCCCAGTCCTACTGACACCTTGATTTTTGGAATTCTGACCTCCGGAGCTATGAGAGAATAAATTCCTGTTGTTTTAAGCCACCAAATTTGTGGATATTTTTATAGCAGCCATAGGAAACTAATACAGGTGGTACTGGGTCTTATGGGAATAAACATTGTAAATGTAGAATTGGAAGAACCCAATACTTTAGTCAAGGTGACCTGCTTTGTAAGATTAAGGAGGCAAGTTCAGAACATAATTGTAATCCTATAGCAGTTATTCAACACACTGTTTATAGAAAAGCTTTGTGAGTAGGAGTGGGGTAGTTGGCCCCAGGTCCCAGAGAAGAGAAGCCAGAGAACTACAAATTTGCAATGAATTTCTTAGACTGTCAGGCCTGAACTTGGTGGTGCTTGGAGACAAGTGCTTTGCTCTGGTCTTGGAGTGTGTGTGTGTGTGTGTGGGGTCCACTGGGCTTTTTCGTGGCCTGGTTGGAATTCCCTCAAGTCCTGCTCACAGTTGCTCACAGTTGCTGACCAGCTTGCAGGCATCTGGGCCCCTGGTAGTGAGCATCGGTATTTTGTATGCCAGAAAAGAAGTTTGCTTGCTTTCTCATGCATATACAGATTCTTTTCAAATTTTGCAACCTGATTTTTCTTTCTTGTGAATTTGATTAGCATCACTTAGCTGGTCTTGCTAAGGTTGATTCAACCTTGTGATTGACAAAACTAATTTAACTTAGTAAATTTGCCAGGTGAAAGCCATGCAATGAGACTTTGATGCATGGCCTTCGGGTTTTCCATATACTGTCTGATGTCACCATTGATCCCTCTACACTACCCCAGAGGATATCACCCTTCCTCAAATCAAAATCTGGGATATGTATTTATTTGGAAAATTTTTCTTAGCACTTACATACGGGGGTGAACAGAGGAACTGCTAAGTGCTGGAGACCTCTCTCTCTCTCTCTCTCTCTCTCTCTCTCTTTCTCTCTTTCTCTCTCTTACTCTGGCATGAGGAATTGAATCCAGGGGTATTCTACCTCTGAGCTATACCCCCAGCCTTTTTTTTTTATTTTGAAATGGGGTCTCACTAAGTTGCTGAGGGTCTTGCTAAGTTGCTGAGACTGGCCTTGATTTGCAATCCTCCTGTCTCAGCCTCTCAAGTACTGGGTTAACAAGTGTGCACCACGGCACCCAGCTTGGGGATCTCTTTAAGGCTCCCGTTAGAAATTCAGCTCCTCCACTTGTTTCCTGTGGCTGTCATTAAAAAGCACAGGGTATCACAAACTGGGTGGTAAAACTTAATTACTTAAAACAACAGAAATTTCTTCTCTCATCATTTTGGAAAATACAAGTACAAAATTAAGGTGTCAGCAGGACCATGCTCCTTCTCCCCCACCTTCTCTGGGGGAGAATCCTTGCTTTCCTTTTCCAATAAACCCAGACATTCCTTGGCTTGTGGCCGCATAAGTGCAGTCTCTGCTTCTGTCTTCATGGGGCTTCTCCTCTATGTCTTCTCTTCTCATTCTTGTAAGGACACTTGTCCTTGGGTTTAGGACCCACCCTAATCCAATATGGCCTCATTTTAATTACATCTTCAAAGACACTATTTTGAAATAAGGTTGCAGTCAAAGGTTCTGGGTGGACATGTATCTTGGGGAGAAACAAACCACTGCAGGTCCTAAGGTTGGAAAGATGCCATGGCTCGAGTGAATCTTGGATTAGGCAAGATAAATATGAAGTCAACTATAGCACAAAGTCCTTAATTTATGTGTCCAAGGACTATAAGACAGCATACGGAAGCTTGGCAAGAATTGAGAGGCTGCCCCCTTTGGTGTCAGCAGTGAGACACAAAATGTCTTATTTTAAGGTCCCTAAAGCCACCATTCCACAATGGAGATGACTGCCTGCCCGTTGGGCTCTCCTGCCCGCCTCTGAGATTACACCAGCAGTACTGCTCTCCACAGAAGAAGCCAGCTCCCATATCATCTGCTGTTCTTTGCTGGTGTGGCCACCTGTGTCCTGGCCCAGCATCTTGACAACTTTGTAGCTCTGCATGGACACTCTTAGGATTACTCCAAAGGCTTTTTTCTCCTGCTGGGATGGATTTCTCTTTTCAGGGCTGTCCTACCTGTCATCACTCTGGTTACCGCCCAGGTCATTCCAGATCATTGTCATTTTGGCATTCGTGCATTGAGCTCAAAGTTAATAGGAAAGCAGGTCCCCATGACGCTCTTCTGCCCTGCCATTGACTATGGACAAGTCACTGACCTCATCCTTTATTAACTTAACCTATGATACACTCCAATGTTGGTTTCTTTCTTTCCTTTCTCTTCCCCCCTGTGGTACTAGCGATTGAACACAGGAGTGTTCTACCTGTGAGCTTCACTCCCTGTCCTATTTTATTTTTCATTTTGAAACAGGGTCTCTAAGTTACCGTGTGCCGCTGGCCTTGAACCTACAATCCTCCTGTCTCGGCCTCCAAGTACTGGGATTACAGGTGTGTACCACCATACTCAGCTATGTTGGTTTCTTTCTGATCCTTCCCTTTTCCATAAAAGGGTACAGTACCCCCCTCCAACTTTATCCTGAGTTTTACTTTTCACAGTTTCAGTTACCTGAAGCCAACTATGGTCCCAAAATACTATATGGAAAATTCTAGAAAATAAACAATTTGTAAGTTAAATTTTAAATTGCATACTGTTAGCCGGGCGTGGTGGCGCATGCTTGTAATCCCAGTACTTCGGGAGGCGGAGACCGGAGGATCCGGGTTCGCGGCCAGCCTCATATCTCTCTCTCTCTTTCTCTCTCTCTGTCTGTCTCCTTAGTGAGGCCCTCTGCAACTTCGTGCGACCCGGTTTCAAAATAAAGTATAAAAAATGGGCCATACTGTTCTGAGGAGCATAATTAAATCTCACGGGTCCTGCCCTATCCCAGCCCACATGTGAATCATCCCTTCATCCAGTGTATCCATGCTATATATCCTATGTGCCTACTAGTCACCTAGTAGCCATCTAGGTCATCAGATTAACTACCCCAGTGTCACCGTGCTTGTGTTCAGATAACCCCATTTTACTTAACAACAGCCCCAAAACACAAGAGCAGTGATGCTGGCAATTTAGCCACAAAGGGCTTCCATTAAGTGAAAAGGTAGTTTATCATAGGTATGTATATATAGGAAAACACAAATACAGGGTTTGGTACCTATCTGTGTTTTTCTGTGACTAGGCTCCCAAGTTGCCATGGCTCTTTCTGGTGGAGTCTGATGAATTTGAGTTCCAGTTCCAGGTCAACCACTCACTCACAGTGTAGATTTGGGCCAGGTTCTTAACTTTCCTAAACTTAAGTGTCCATACCTATACATGGGGCTAAACCCACACACTTTGAAGAGTTATTGTGCAATTTAGCAAGATGGTGACTGTGCATAGAAACTTCCAACATGGCCAGTCGCATGGTCACCTCTCTGTAAATCTACCCACTGTGATTACAGACACAATTGTTGGCACAGCTGAGAAAGAGTGTCTGTGTGACAGCACCATGCAGATTCAGGAAAATTCCCTGTGGTTGTGACTGTGTCTCTTCCAACATGTAGTATCTCTTTCTCTAGTACTTTCCTCATTTTCCACCCTTTTATCTCAGAGGAAGACTATTTTTTTTTTTTGGTACTAGGGATTGAACCCAGGGGTATTCTACCTCTGAGCTACACTCCCAGCCCTATATTTTATTTTTTATTTTGAAACAGGGTCTCGCTAAGTTGCTGAGGCTGGCCTCAAACCTGTGATCCTCCTGTCTCAGCCTTCCTGAGTACTAGGATTATAGGTATGTACCAACACACCCAACTAGACTCATTTTTCCTTCTCAAAACTAGTCACCCTTGTACCCTTGATTCTGTTCCTTCCCACCTGTATCAGAACTGTATTCATAGGTGCCATTTCTTCTCTGTTGGCTGTATGCCCTCGACAAACTCAAGTCATGTCTTTGCTTAAAAACATTCTTCCTTTGACCCTGCAGCCCACTCAGGATACCAAATGTATCTTTCTTTTCTTTAGCTGTCAAAATTCTTGTGCACTTCTAAAATTTATGAATTCAACAAATATATTATGTATGACCACTAATAGGTGCAGGGAGCCTGGGAGCCATCAGGGTTGTGGACAGAGGATGATACCTCCAGTTCTCCTGCTCCTTAGTCTTGAACAAGGTGGTGACCAAATCCTTAGCAATCTTGGTCTGGCCCTTGCCTAGATCTCCTTCCTTACTCGAGGTTCCTCCGCCCTACCCCATTTAGGACAGATAATTTTGCAGACTGGTAGACTCATCACCCTCTTGGTTCAGAGCACTTAACTCAGCTTCCCACTCTCCTTTTTTTTTTTTTTTTTTTTTTTTTACAGTACTGGGGATTGAACCCAGGGGCATTCTACCTCCGAGCTACACCCCCAGCCCTATCTTTTAATTCTTTATTTTGAAACTAAGTTCTGGAGGGCCTCACTAAGTAGTTGAGGCTGACACGAACCTGGATCCTCCAGTCTCAGCCTCCCAAGTACTGGGATTACAAGCGGGTGCCACCACGTCTGGCTTCCACTCTCCATTTCTGAGTGCACACCTGCCTGTCTTCTCCACTCTACCCTAAACTCTGTGGGAGCAGGGGCCATGACTTTCAACTCACCATTCTATGCAAACCTCCCAGCATGATCTCTGTTTGATGGCGGGCTATCATCAAACAGTGGGAGAACAGGAAGGGAGAGAAGGTGTCTTCCAAGAGCTGGTCAGATAGACAGAAGGAGTTCTGGCATGTTTTAGGAACACAGAATAGCAACAATTAACTCATAGGGGTGAGGGTCAGGTGTGAAGGAATCAGCAAACACCTCCGAAAAGATGAGTAGACATCCGCTATACAAATAAGGAAGAAAATGACATTCTGGCAGGGGAAGGGCTTTATATGGAGGTGTGAGAGAACTTCTTGAGAGAACTGAGTGAGGTTGTGTGACTAGGAGTGAGGGGATCTTGTGGAGAAATAGCCAAGAGGAGGCTGGACAGTTGGAACTCAGATAATGGAGGAGCTGGCCTATTTCCTGTGGAATTGAAGCATATTGAAAAGAGCCAGAGAAGCCAGACGTGGTGACACACACTTGTCATCCCAGTACTTGGGAGGCTGAGACAGAAGGATTGCAGGTTTGCGGCCAGCCTCAGCTACTTAGTGAGGCCCTCCGCAACCTAGTGAGACCCTGTTTCAAAATAAAGAATAAAAAATAGGGCTGGGGGTGTAGCCCAGAGGTAGAATGCCGCTGGGTTCAATCCCCAGTACCGCAAAAAAAAAAAAAAAAAAAAGAGCCATGAGTTTTAAGTAGAGAAATAGTATGATCAAATTTGCTTTTTGTTGTTGTTGGATACTGGGGATTGAACCCAGGGGTGTTCGACCTCTGAGATACACGCTCAGCCCTCCCTTTTCTTATTTTGAAACATGGTCTTGCTAAATTGCTGAGGCTGACCTCAAACCTATGATCTTCCTGTCTCAGCCTCCCAAGTACTGGGATAATAGGAGTGTAACACTGTACCCAGCCAGATTTGCATGTGTGTTTTGTTGTTGTTGTTTTGTTTTGTTTTTCTTTGGTCAACTAGAACTCTCTCATACATGGCTGTTGGTGTTACAAAATGGTATAACTATTTTAGAAAGCTATTTGTCAGTTTCTTATAAAGTAAGTTAAACATAAATTTATCCAACAAACTGGCATGTCTACCTTGGTATTTACCTAAAAGAATTGAAAATGTAATATCAAAAAACAAAAACTTATAGCCGGATGTGGTGGCTCATGCCTATAATCCCAGTACTTGGGAGGCTGAGACAGAAGGATTGCAGGTTCGAGGACAGCCTCCGCAAGTAATGAGACGCTCAACCTAGTGAGACTCTGTTTCCACATAAGAAATAAAATCAGGCTGGGGTTATAGCTCGGAGGTAGAATGCCTCTGGGTTCAAGCCCCAGTACCACAAAAGAAAAACTTATGCAAAAATGTTCCTAACAACTTTTTTATAATGAGCCAAAGCTGAAAATAATTGAATTTTCCATCAACAGGTAAATGGAAAAAGAAATTGTGGTACTATATTCCCAACCAGTTGGGTACTACTCAGCAATATAGAGGATAAATGCAATAACCTAGATGAACCTCACAGATGTTATGTTGAGCTAAAAAAATCCAGACACAAGCCAGGTGCAGTGGCACACACCTGTATTCCCAGTATTTGGGAGGCTGAGACAGGAGAACTGCAGGTTTCAAGCCAGTCTCAGCAACTTAGTAAAACACTCCTCAACTTAGCAAGACTCTGTTTCAAAATAAAAAATAAAAAAGAAGCCAGGCATGATGGCACATGCCTGTAATCCCAGTACCTGGAAGACTGAGGCAGGAGGATTACAGGTTCAAGACTAGCCTCAGCTGTGCAGTGAGACTCTCAGCAACCTAGGGAGACCCTGTATAAAACAAAAAATATAAAACAGGATGGGAGTGTAGCTTGGAGATAGAATGCCCCTGGGTTCAATCCCCAGTCCAAAAAAAAAAGAAAGAAAGAAAGAGAATCCAGACACAAAATAATCCATTTGTCCATTCAAAAACAGGCAAAACTAATCTATAGTGATAGAAACCAGGACAGCAGTTGCCTCTGGGTGTCAGGGGCCTGACTGCAAAGAGTCATGAGGAAACTTTTGGGGGCGATGGAAATGTTTTAAATCTTTTTTTTTTTTTTTTGCGGTACTGGGGATTGAACCCAGAGGCATTCTACCTCCAAGCTACACCCCCAGCCCTATTTTTTATTCTTTATTTTGAAACAGGGTCTCACTAAGTTGCAGAGGTCCTCACTAAGTAGCTGAGGCTGGACGCGAACCCGGATCCTCCGGTTTCAGCCTCCCAAGTACTGGGATTACAAGCGTGCGCCACCATGCCTGGCTTAAATCTTGATTGGGTTAGTGGCTCTGTTCACATCCATCAAACTATACACCTGTAATGTGTGTGAATTATTGTTCACAAATTATACATCAATTTAAAAAAAAGTACCAGAGAAGAAAGATTTCTTTGGAGGCACAGTGGAGAATGGTGGAAGAGGAAATTGAAAGTAAACTTGTGAGCTGGGCGTGGTGGTGCACGCTTGTAATCCCAGTACTTGGGAGGCTGAGACCGGAGGATCCAGGTTTGCAGCCAGCCTCAGCTACTTAGTGAGGCCCTCCACAACTTAGTGAGACCCTGTTTCAAAAAATAAAGAATAAAAAAAAGTAGAGCTGGGGATATAGCTCAGAGGTAGAATGCCCCTGGATTCAATCCCCAGTACCGCAAAAAAAAAAAAAAAGTAGACTTGTGGGTAGCAGGGCATGATGGTGCACACCTGTAATCCCAGTGCTTGGAAGACTGAGAAAGGAGGATGGCAGGTTCAAGGCCAGCCTCAGAAACTTAGCAAGACCCTGTTTCAGAAATAATAATAATAATAATAATAATGATGATAATAATGAGCCAGGCATGGTGGCACACACCTGTAATCCCAGTATTTGGGAGGCTGAGACAGGAGGATTGCCAGTTCGAGGCCAATGAGTAATAATTTAGCAAGACCCTGTTTCAAAATAAAAAGTAAAATAGGGCTGGGGATGTAGCTCAGAGGTAGAGCACCACTGGGTTCAATCTCCAGTACAATAAATAAATAGGGCTAGGGATATAGCTCTGAGGTAGAATGCCCCTTGGTTCAATCCCCATTACCTCAAGGAAGGGAGGAAAAGAGGGAGGGAAGGGAAAAGGGAAAGAAAGGCAGGCTTGGGAAGACTGTAGTAATGCATCTCAGAGATTTTAGGGGCAGAATTTAAGCAGTGGTAGTGAGGTTGGAAAAAGAGAGGATGAACTTCTCAATGACTAAGGTGACAGAATTGACAAGACTTAAAAAGTGATTAGAAAAGAGGAAAGGGCATGGTATAGTTGATAGAGAGGGAAGTTTTGGGGCGGATTTTTAGGGTGGAGATGAGTTTCAGAAATGTTGAGGTTGTTGTACCTTTGGGGCTTCTACATGTCCAGGGGCAGGACTCACTATGGATCTGAGACTCAGGAAGGGCCTGGGCTAGGGATAAGGACCAAGGGTCAGAAGAAGGAGGCGTCATTGAAATCTTCACGAATAGGAGAGTATATGGATTAAGCAGAGACAGGAGCTAAAAACAGAATCCTGGAAACCTTGACATTTAAAGGGCAGGAGAGAACGAGGAGCCCTTGAAGGAATCTGAGGAGATGTTAAAATGTCGCATAATAGAAGCCAAAGAAGGGAAAGTGATTCAATAAATACGGAGGGGTTGATATCAAATGCTGGCGAGGTCAGGTCAGGGAGCCCGGCTTCCTCTGCACTCCCTCTTCCCAAGCCCCTCCAGTCTCACTGACTCCCTGCTCATGCCACTGGAATGCGGTCCTGAAGGTGTCCAGAGACCTCTAAGTCTCCGGATTGCTGACCAATTCACAGCCTCATCTCCTACAACCTCTCTGCAGCGTTGAACCAGCTCCCTGAAATGTTCTCCCCTAGACTTCTGTGACTCTAAAAGGTCCATGTTACCCTCATACGATCCTCTTCAGGGCTCCTCGTCTGCTCCCTGGATGTAATCATTCCCCAAGCTTCCATCCTCTTTTTCCCTCAGCATCCACTGAAGTGCCTTCCAGTGGTGAGGCCTGTGCCGGGTGCTGAGGATGGAACCCAGGGGCATGCCAGTAAGTAAAGTATAAGCCTGGCTTCCCAGGACTCAGCACAGTCACAGAGAAAGATGAAAATATGTAGCAACAATATAGTATGATAAAAAGTTAAGCCACCTGTAATCCCAACAACTGGGAAAGCTGAGGACAGAGGATTGCAAGTTCAAGACCAGCCTGGGCAACTTGGCAAGACCCTGTATCCAAAAAAATAAAATAAGGGGCTAGGGATATAGCTCAGTGGTAGAGTGCCACTGGGTTCAATCCCAAGTAACACACACACACACACACACACACACACACACACACACTCACACAAAGAGTTATTAGCAGGGTACTCTGGAAATATAGAGGGAGCAACTGGGGCCTCAGGAAATTAGGAAAGAAATAGTAACTATCAAAGCATATAGCTGAGAAGAGGATAGTGTTTGAAGGGTGGGGATGGGAGTTTTCAGGAGCCTCTGTGACTGAAGGTGTAGAATGTGTGAGGTTAAATGAGAGAGAAGGTTGACAATATATATAGAGAGAAGGATATTACAAAATGTCGCAAGTAATAGGAAAGAGTTTAGCCATGCGTGGTGGCGCACGCTGGTAATCCCAGTACTTGGGAGACTGAGACAGGAGGATTGCAGGTTCATGGCCAGCCTCAGCTACTTAGTGAGGCCCTCCACAACTTAGTGAGATGTTCAAAATACAAAAAAAAAAAAAAAACAAAGTAAAATAGGCCTGGGGATGTAGCTCAGAGTTAAAATGCCCCTGGGTCCCATCCCCAGTACCACCAAAAAAAAAAAAAAAATAGGAAAGAATTTAAGCATTATTCTGTGAACATAGGGAGCCAGCTAAGTCCTTAAATAGAAGAAAGGCATGGTCACAGATTTGGGTGGGGGGTATAACCAGCTGAAGGAAGGGCAGATGGACAGGGGACACTGGGGGCACAGGTGCCATTTAGGAGTCTGTTTCAGTAATCAAGTGAAGAATATTTAGGATCTGAATTAAGGGAGCATAGAGAAGATGATGACATTCCAGAGACATTTCTGATATAGATTTGCAAGGTTTTGGCAACTGGTCGAGGGATATGAAAGGGGAAATGTTGAGGATGACGCCACAGTTCTTAAATGGGGAAATTTGGGTGGATGGTGACTTCATGAAACAAGACAACAACCACAGGAGCAGAAACAGCCTTTGGATGATGTAAGGTGATGAATTAAGGTTAGGACAGACTAATTTCAAAATTCTTATGTGACATTTAGTTAGTGTTCTGTTTCAACACATACATGGCGGCTGAAACCACAGTGCTAGATGAGCTATTTCAGAAAGCCCGTGTAGAGAAAGACCTTCAGTGGGCAGAGATGGGACATCAGAGAATATCAGCATTGAAGGGTTGTGGAGGAGGCAAAAGCCCAAAGGAGAGAGAGGAAAAGGACAAAGGATGCAGTGTCCCAAGAATCGTGGGAATAGAAAGTTTTAAGACTCCCAGGGTTATCCATGATGTCAAATTCTACAGAAATGAATTGGATTGAAATTGTCCACTGGATTTGGTAATTAGTTCACTAACATATCAAGATCATTTTTACTATAGGGCAGTGAAAGGCATGGTGTTGATGTAGAAGGAGAAAAATTGAAGAAAGTATAATGCAAAATAAAATCATTTTCAGCTATGCAAAGTCACAGAAATTTTTCTTCCCACATAATTTGCTGAAAAAAATTACTTGAGTATGCATTCCAGCAAAGATAAAAAGGAATTCAACAAAGAGGCAGATATGGGAGCTGAGAAAAAAAAATGGAACCAGGCCAGGATGACAGTTGAACAGCAGATCCTTAGAGTAGTATGCCTGACATTGATCACTTAACAGGAAAATTAGGGATCTTGATGATCTTACTGTAAATTTGAGGTGGGGGAGTACTGGGGATTGAACCCAGGTGTGTTCTACCTCTGAGCTACATCCCCAGCCCTTTTTATTTTGAAACAGGGTCTTGCTAAGTTGCTGAGGTTGGCAGGTGAATGTGCAACCCTCCTGTCTCGGTCTCCCAAGTATTGTGATTACAGGCATGCATACCTGGCTTACTGTAAAATTTTTAAGACCATATTTCTACTTTCTGTAAGAAGCAAGGCAATGAGAAATCTCGGAGGAATAAAGAAAAACCTGTAGAAGTTTTGGGTCAAATATGAAGCAAAGTAAAATGTAGCATGATTTTGAGCAATGTGATGGAATATAAGAAAAGAAGGAAACATGTAGTTGAGCGTTCTCTATCCAGTAATAATGTGGGTTTGGTGAAGTAGTATTGCCCTTTTCTATTAATGTTTAATCATACCACCTGATTCTGCAATGAATATAATCATAAAATAAATGCTGCTAATTGGTCTTCAAGCTTTAGATTCAATTTATGAGCAATTTGCAAAGCACGTAACACTCCATATCATTTTAGAACAGTCTAACTTATTTAAACCTTGACATGTCAAAAAGTGTTGGTACAACTAATCAAAGCTGGAATGTTGAAAAGGCTATTAATAGTATAATACTTAACCTTTACCGAATCTGCACTATGTTCTAGTCATTATTTGGAGCCTTTGATAGTTTATTGAATTCATAACAATGGTATGAGCTATTTTTATACCCATTTTCCAGCTAAGGAAACTGAGGTACGGAGAGGTGAACTGACCTGCCCAGAGTCATGCAGCTAGAAAATGGAAGCACTGAAGCCAGGCGTGGTGGCACACACCTGTAATTCCAGTACTTAGGAGGCTGAGTCAAGGAGAATCGCAGGTTCAGGGCCAGCCTCAGTAACTTAGCAAGACACTTGGCAACTTAGCAAGACCCTGTTTCAAAATAAAAAATAAAAAGGATTGGGGGTGTAGCTCAGAGGTAGAATGCCCCTGAATTTGATCCAGAGAGGGGGGGGAGGGAGGGAGGGAGGGAGGCAGGGAGAGAGGGAGAGAGAGAAAGAGAGAGAGAGGGAGAAAAGAGAGAAGAGAGAAGAGGAGAGAGAGAATATGGAAGCATTGAGATTGGCACCCTGGTTGTGTAACTCCGGAATCTACTTGGGCACTCCGCTGTCCTCCCCAGGAGAGGCAGAGAGGGGCACAGGTACCAGCAACCGCATGCTACATCCTGGAGGGACATTCCCGAGTAAAGTAATATATTCAAGAGAGAATAAGAAGAGAACTGGAGGCAGCACATGTACACATTTTTTTTAAAATGAATGTGCTGTGGAGAAGCAGAGAAGTACGGTGATGCTGGAGGGGCATGGGACATTAAAGGATGTTTTAGGATGGGAGGAGTAATAAGGCATGTTTGAAGCTTGGGACCAGTCCAGTGGAGAAGGAGAAGTGGATGATGCAGGAGCAAAAAAGAGCAAGTGAGAGAAATATGTCCCTGAGTAGGGAAGGATGAGTGGGGTCTGACGCCAGACAGCAGGGTGGTCCTTGGCTAGGATACAGATGATCCATCTACAGGTGAATGACAAAGCTGCAGAGAAGAGGGAGACCGTGCTGGTGGGAGCATGCGGAGGTTTACCTGTGATTGCCTTGATTTCCCAGGGAAAAAAGGAGGAAGTCATCAGCTGAGCATGTGAACAGAGGCGTTGGAGGTGTGAGGAGGAAAGAGAAGGTGTGAAGTCATCATCCAGAAAAAAAGGCGAGTGGTAGGATGGAAGTAGGATTTCTGGGCTGTACCAAGGGCGGCTTGAACTTTGCATTCCTGCCAGAGCCAGCTTCTAGAGTTTATTATTTTCCTTTGTGTGTTCACATATGCAACTGTTGCTTACTGGGGGCTTCTTTGCACTTTGCTCTCCCCCTTGTCTGGTCAGTCGACGACCCATGGTCCTCCAGGACACTACTCGGGTTTCCCCCCTTTGAAGTTTCCCTGGCACCTCCCTCCTTTTCTTCTCCACACTGTGCCCATCCCTCTCTCAGAGCCCTGATCATATCACATCACCTTTCCTTGCTTTTGTGTCTATTACATGTGTCAGCAACATTTCCTGTGAAGGGCCAGGTAGTGGATATTTAAGGTTTTGTGGGCCATTCAGTCTTACCTTGTGGTACAAAAGCAACCAGACAAAATGGAAAAGATTGAGTATGGCTGTGTTTCCATGAAGCACTATTTACAAAATCAAGAAGCAGGCAGAATTTGGCCGGTGGGCTGTAGTTTACCCACCCTGGCTCAAAGGGATGGTGGGGATGACGTCTCAGTCATCTCTGTAGTCCCCACACCTGGTATGGATTTGAGTATCAGATAAGGGCTCAGAAAATATTTGAACAGATGAGAGATGAAAGGATGTGCTGAGATAGGTGTTTAGACCTACCAAGGTATGCATATTACAGTGTTCCCTCAGATGTACAAGCTCTGGCATTTTTGTCAATGGCCAGTCTTATTGCAGTCCCATTGTGTATAGGGAAAGTCTGCACATGGGAACATGAGCCCTGGATGCCCTGAAAAGATCAAAGATGGCCTCAACTTCTGTTGTATCCATGCTAAGTTGCCAGACTGTCTAACCAACCTCTCTCCTGCTGGTTCTCAGGTTCAGTAGGACCAGCCTCTTCCCAAACAAGCCCTTTGTGTTTGCCTTCCCTCTGCATTGTTCTGGTTTCCCTTCTGTCCCTCAACCTCAGCCCCTGCAAAGAATGAATAGCTATCAGGTACCAGCCATATGCAAGGCATGATGGGAGAATCATAGACCCATCCCTTAAGGAACTCACATTCTGACATATTCCACTGGGGATGCTCTCTGCCTACCCATGAAGCCCCAACCTACATGATTTCCACCTTCCTTTCTACTTCTGTGGGGTTTTTGTTTTTATTTTTTCCAGTGCTGGGGATGGAACCCAAGACCTCATACATTCTAGGCAAGTACTCTACTACTGAGCTACATTCCTAGCCCCATTAATTTTCAATTGAAAAATGAAAATTATATATATATGTGTATATATATATGTATATATATATACTATATGGTGTACAACATGATGGTTTAAAACATGTATACATTGTGGAATGGCTAAATCAAGCTTATTTACATGTGCATTACTTCACATACTTAGCCCCTTGTGGTAAGAACACTTAAAATATCCTCTCTTAGCAATTTTCAAGTCTCCAGTACATTATTATTAACTATAGTCACCATAGTGTCTTCCTTCTTCCTTCTTCCCTGTCCTATCCTCTAGTGAGTTCTCTTGGGTAAGGGTTCAGTCGTGGGTATTATCTTCCCAACACATTGCACAAGGACAGCAGAAGCATATTCTGCTTTCATTTCTTCTAGGCCAGTGGTGTCCAATCAAAATAATAAAAACTATGTATGCAATTTAAGGTTTTCTAATAGCACATGAAAAAACTAAAAAGAGGGCTGGGGGTATACCTCAGTGGTAGAGTGCTTGCCTAGCCCATGTGAGGCCCTAGGTTTGATTCCCAGCACCACCACGAATAAAAAACAACTAAAAAGAAACAGATAAAATTAATTTAATATACTTTATTTTGCCAACATATCCAGAATATTATCCTTTCAATATGTAATCAATATAAAATTATTAATGAGCTATTTTGCATGTTTTATTTTTACTAGTTCTTCTGTGCCAGTGTGTATGTTACATGTACAGCATATTTCAGCTGGGGGAGGTACGTTTCAAGTGCTCAGTGGACACATGTGGCCGGTGGCTCCTGTACTCGAGTATGGCGCTCACCCAGGGCACAAGGTAAATGTCCAATAAGTGGCTGCATTGAGACCTCTTTGAGGGGTGCTTCCCGCTTACTTTTTGATCTTCATAGTACCCTTACAAAAAAGGAGCCATTATCCCCATTCTCTGAGAAAAATGAGATATGAGTTCCTTGCACCCAACTGGTAAGTTACAAAGCCCTGATTTGTAACCCAAGCCTGAGTCCAAAGTCTCTCCTTAAAATAAAATATCTGATCTGGAGCCAAGTGTGGTGGCACACACCTGTAACCCCAGTATTTGGGGGGCTGAGACATGAGGATTGCAGGTTCGAGGCCAGTGCGTGGTAACTTAGTGAGAACCTGCTTCAGACTAAAATATAAAAAGGGCTGAGGGTGTAGCTCAGTGATAGAATGCCCTTGAGTTCAAACTCCAGCACCACACACATACACACACACACACACACACACACACACACACACACACACACACACACGGTATTTGACCTGAAAAGTTCTTTAGAAAATTACCCAAACTGTCAGCTCCATAAACATCACTTGTTCCTAGCACCTGGTCATGTGTCAGGCATGTCCCAGGGGCTCAAATATTTGAATGAATGAAATCTGGTCTCACTTTACAGATGAGGACATTGAGATCCAGAAAGGGAAGGAGACTTGTCTAGATCACTCAAATGAGGGAAGTCTGGACCTAGAACTTACCTTGCTGGTACCACTGCGCTGCTCTTGCTCCACATTTTTCTGTCACATAATTGATTAGCCCCAAGAAACCATAGGAGTTTAACACCTGAAACTTTCTTGTACTTTGTGTGAGGGGGGTGGGGAGGTACTGGAGTTGCTACCTAGGGACATTCTTCCTCTGAGCTATACCCCAGCCCTATTTCATTCTTTTATTTTGAAACAGGGTCTCATTAAGTTGCCAAGGGCTAAGTTGCTAAGGCTGACCTCAAACCTGTGATCCTCCTGTCTCAGTCTCCCAAGTACTGGGATTACAAGTATGTGCCACTGTGCCCAGCCAACTTTCTTGTATGTAGGGGAACAGCTTTTATTTTTATTTTGTTTTGTTTTTGTGGTACTGGAGATTGAACCCAGGGACATTCTACCTTTGAGCTACACACCCAGCCCTATTTTTATTTTTTATTTTGAAACAGGGTCTCATCAAGTTGCTGAGGATCTTCCTAATTTGCTGAGGCTGTCCTCAAACCTGTGATCCTCCTGTCTCAGCTTCTGAAGTACTAGGATAACAGACATGTGCCACCACACCCAGCTTAAAGGAACAGATTTTAGCAGATACCCTCTTCCTTGCATCCACAACCTCAGGACACGCCATAAATCTTGCTTGTTAATTCCTTTCCTTTCTCATTACTCTGGCTCCCCGGCAGCCTAGTGTAGGGTGAGCAGAGCAGCTGAGCCTGGCCATGTGTTGGGGAGCCAGGCCTCCGAGCGAAGCAGAGCTCACTGCACGTGGGCACCAACCCCTGCTTCCATCTCCAGGTCGTGCTCTGTCGTGACAACTTGAGCTGTTTCCCTGGCAGGAGGGCAGCACGACTCTCCAGGAGGGTCACATTGACCGGCAGCCAGTGGCTGCCTGCCACACCTGGCTGCCTGGCACTGGAGCCTCAGGCTTGCTCAGGGCCCAGCCAGTCAGCCTCCTTCTGACAGGGTCACGATAAATGTCATAGATTGTCAAACCTTAGAACTGGAAGGCAATTTAAAGATCAGGCATCCCAGTGCTTTTCAAACTCAAATGTCCTGCAGCTCTCCTGGGGGATCTTGTTAAGACACAGAGTTCTAATTCACTGGGTCCAGGATGGGGTCTGAGAATCTGCATTTCTAACCAGCTCCAGGTGAGGCCAGGGCTCCTACTGGTCCAGGGAGCACACTTTGGAAAGCAGGGCCCTAACTCAGCCCTGTCAGCCTTTTGTTATAGGTGAGGAAACACGTGTGTGTGTGGTGGGGAGGGAGGGTAATTAAAGTCACAGTACAAGGCTCCTATGATACTAACTGCATTTAACTCCCTGTGGAATTCTTTGACACTTGCCACAGTCTGCTTGTGCTAACATCCTTCTCTCCCAACTAGACTGTTGGAAGCAAGAATGTTGCTCCCACCTGAGAAGCCACATGAGCTAGGGCTTAGACACCTGGGAGTGTCTTTATACCAGGTGCTGCTGGGATCAGAGGCACAGTGGGGTGAACCCCAAGTTGGAACCAGAAAGACCTCACTCAGCAGGTACCAGACCTGAAAGGCAAGGTGAAGATGGAGGTGAACAACCTGTAGTGCAGGAGTTAGCGAGGTGCCCGGAGGGCTGTGTTGAGTCATTCTGAACTAGGTCCATGGATTGAGAAAGAAGGATGCTGCTGGGTCACCTCCTTCCTTGTGCCAGGGTGCATGAGATAGGAGTGTGATCACTTTTCAAGCAAGGAGCCAGGCCCGGCCCCAGGTGCCTCTGAGGGCTCTAACATTTGTTGAATAAATGCACAAAGGTCAAAAAGACACAGCAGTAATAACCAAACATATTAAAAGACTCCACATATTCAGCAATGATGACACACTTCCTGGCACACCTCACAAGTGGCAATGGCAGGTTTTTTAGTTAAAAATCAGTTTTTCATTTGATGCTAATGAGTTGGGTTCTATTCGGGGCACACAGGGAGCCAGGCACAAGCCCATAGCGTAGGCTGCCAAACAGGGTTGCTCAGTAAATGCTGGAGGTCAAAGACAGCCTGAGACAGCTCGAGTCTGTCTATCTGCTATGGTCATTATTTTCTCAAGGGGGGGACAATGAAAGATAAACCACAACTTGGGAGTAGATACATGCAAAACACAGATCTGATAAAGGACTTTATCCACAAGAAAACAAACAATAGAAAAACAAGCAGCTTAGTTAAAAAGTGGGGAAAAGGTCTAAACAGACACTTCACCAAATTAATATGCAGATGTTAAATAAGCACAGGAAAAGATGCTCAATATCATTTATCATCAGGGAAATGCAAATTAAAACAGTGAGATACTACTACACACTTATTAGAATAGTTAAAATCTAGAACATTGACAATACCAGATGCTGGCAAGGATGTGGAACAATAGGAACTCTCATCCGTTGCTGGTAGAAAGCAAAATGGTATAGCCACTTTGGGAGGCAGTTTGGCAGTTTCTTGCAGAGCTAAACATAATCTTACCATATGATCCAGCAATCATATTCCTTGGTATTTACCCAAATGAGACAAAAACTATGTCCACACAAAAACCTGCACATGGATTTGAGTTTTTGTTTTGTTTTGTTTGTACTGGAGATTGAACCCAGGGGCATTCTACCTCTGAGCTCCACCCCCAGTCCTATTTTATTTTGAAACAGGGTCTCACTAAGTTGTGGAGGGTCTCACTACATTGCTGAGGCTAGCCTCGAACCTGCGATCCTCTTGTCTCAGCCTCCCAAGTCCTGGGATTACAAGCATGCGCCACCACGCCCAGCTCACGTGGACATTTATAGCGGCTTCATTCATAATTGCCCCAAACTGCAAGTAACCAAAATATGCTTCAATTGATGAATGGATAACTGTAGTACATCCATTCAATGAAATATTGATCAGTAAGAGAGAGAGGCATGATCAAGCCACAAAGAGATGTGAAGGAAAGTTAAATGCTTTTTTTTTTTTTTTTGCGGTACTGGTACTGGAAATTGAACCCAGGGACATTCTACCTCAGAGCCACACCCCCAGCCCTATTTTTTATTCTTTATTTTGAAACAGAGTCTCACTAAGTTGCAGAGGGCCTCACTAAGTAGCTAAGGCTGGCCGTGAACCTGCGATCCTCCTGTCTCAGCCTCCCCAGTACTGACAGATTACAAGCGTGCACCACCATGCCCAGCTAGAGAAGTTGCTTTTTTAATTTGCTGATTGTACATGTTGAGCTGAAGGAGCATGTAATCTAGAGAAGGTGGTACACAAGCATAAGCCTCTGTAATGTGAGGTAGAAAAGTGTTTCATACCCTGAGAGAGGTACAATCAAAGTGGGCAGGGGAGTGAGGAACATGACTTCTCCTATTGTCCCCCAGTGGAAGCAAAGATCCCAGGTTAGAAAAAGTCGGATTCACAAGCCTTTTTCCATATTTCCCCATTATTGAGCTGATCAGGGTCTTACACCTGATGCATAAACTTAATATGACAGTATGTAAATCTTAGTCGTTGACAAGCTGTTATTAAATCGACTGTATACCTTATATTGATGGCTTCTTAGAGACAAGGAAATGTGGTGTAAGCAGTAAAAACGTCTTACGCACCCTACTCCTCTGTCACATACTAGGATCAAGTGAAATAGGATGAACCGCCTGAAGCGGGCCAGTCACATGTCTTCATCTGCTTGTGACAAAACTGGGCTCTAAAGGGCTTGCCAGCTTCACAGCTGCCTAGGCTGAGGCCATTTCCATACCCACCTCCCATATAGTCCATGTTGGTTATTAAGAGAGCCCAGGCAGCCAGGTGAGGTGGCACACACCTGTAATCCCAATACTTGGGAGGCTGAGTCAGGAGGATTACAGGTTTAAGGCCAACCTCAGCAACTTGGCGAGACCATTTCAAAATTTAAAAAATAAAAAGGTCTGGGAGTTTAGCTCAGAGGTAAAATGCCCCTGGGTTTAACCCTCATCACCCCTCCAAAAAAAACAAAAAAAAAACAAAAGGAGAGCGCAGGTGGATATTTTGACCAGTTTGGGTCTTGGAGTGGTTTTATTGTGTTTTGGCAGCTGAATGCGCACCCTGGTGAAAATACCTCTGCAGTTTGTTTGGGATTGAGGGCAGAGGAGAAAGGTCCATGGAAGCTGTAGGGATGGACTCACGGCCAGGGTCTTCTGGAAGGAGGTTCTGAGGAGAGTTGAGCTGGGAATGACAGTGGGTCCATAAGAGAAGAGGCAGAAGGAGGGGGCTGGTGCGAGCTGAGGCCTGTGAGGTGTTCCTGAAATTAGAGAGACCTGATTGTGGCTCTTGAGAGAGGGACATGAAAGTAACAATGATATGGAGGGGACAGTTAGGCCAGTGTTTCTCAGGTGATCAGCCACCTGGGCTGCTCAGGGAAGCTTGGTTCCTGACCTTCTTCCTTCTTGATCAGAACTCTAGGTTGACCCAGGAATCTGGGGGTTTTGTTTGTTTGTTTGTTTGTTTGTTTGTTTTGGTGGTTCCGGGGATTGAGCCCAGGGGTATTCTGCCTCTGAGCTACACCCCCAAATTTTTTCTTGTTGAAAAAAATTTTTATGTGGTACTGGGGATTGAACCCAGGGGCTTTCTACCTCCAAGCTACATCCCCCGGCCCTATTTTTAATTCTTTACTTTGAAACAGGGTCTCGCCAGGCGTGGTGGTGCATGCTTGTAATCCCAGTACTTTGGGAAGCGGAGACCGGAGGATCCGGGTTCGCAGCCAGCCTCAGC